>LJIJ01003238.1:0-20350 GCA_001718145.1 Orchesella cincta | reverse complement strand
CTCTAAAAAGAATTTGTTGCGCCATTTTGTCCACTAGTATCTCTGTCTCTCGGTATGATACGCCAGCAGATCCTAGCCATACAAATGATGGCAGACAACCTAATATGCTCAATTCAAACTCTGGCTAAATATGAATAGATGAATAAATGAACCATCACAACTTTCGCTCTTGAGAATGTACATTGTTGTGAAGCTGAAAAATGAAAAGTAGAGGAAACTGCAAGGTCATCACCAGATTCATTTCATTATTCTATAGCGATAAGCATATTAAGAGCTGAGGAGATTGAAGTAGTGCACTATTTTGCATATCGCTTTACTGTCGGTCTACCTACGTGTCTGTATAATATTGAGGATCATGAATCTTCTCAGAGCGGAATCCCTTATTCAGGCAGACTACATAGGTATATGTGTGTCTCATTATATTGATAAATTGACAAAATATGGAGTTAATTAAATAATTGGAACGCACTTTGCCTTGAATAGAATAAAATGCATGATTAATAATCGCACGACAACTTGTATACTCTACTCATTTCATTTGGAGTTTGATTTCCAAACCCAAATGCTTCCTGTGAATCCTTTATACAACTCTGCTCTTGCAGCCAGCAGAATAAATTAAAATGAGGATACGATTGCATGTCGTGTACATACAATATATCTGATTGAGAGTCATTGTTTAGTACAAACGAAGAAAAAACTAGTACCATTGGGTTCAATGGAATGAGGTCATGATGCTCCAGCACCACCAACCAAAATTAATTTGTAAACTAAATGAAAAAGCAAACAAACTCCAAAAAATTTTGTGTTACCTTTCACGTTGTAGTTTTAACGGGAAGTGAAGATGAGGTATAATATTATTAGCATCTAATCTAATTCCACCCTTTGAATAGAATTTTAAACTACAATACTACCTTCCTATAATTTTCCAGTCGATGAGAAAAACATGAACAGTAAATTTTGATGACATAGATCAAAATCACTACCAGCATGCAAGATGAATCATTATGTACATATATGACAGAGGTAAATATACCCGTTGATGATTTTTTCTAAATTAAGAAGTTACACCTGTCTCACAATCCAATTGTTTCCAACTAAGCTAAGCACCATCATTCGGATTGACTATGAAATGTGTACACAAGTTAAACACAGGTTTGTTCAATCATTGCAATTAAAGCGTGTCCATCAGAAAGAGCGTTTGATAGGTGTTCCGCCCATAAAATAAGAAACCCTAAAATGACTCATTGTCTTGGCTGTTCTTAACTTCCAGACTAAAGGGTTAATATTTGATTAGCATCATTGTCATTTATACAGAGATAAATGTGCCAATGCCTACACTTCAATATAATGATTTAATTGTTCCTCGTGTTAGCCAAGCTTTACAATTTAATCAAACACATTGAAATGCATGTGTACGTTGTCACATAAAATGTATATCCCTATTCATAAATTAAAAGGGGTTTTAATGAAATCATAAAAACGCTAAACGGCATAGCTTGTCACGAGAAAGAAATTACTGTTCGATCAGACCTTGTGTAATTAGATGATGGATTTGAAAAAAAATCGATGCTTGCTCTTTAAAAATGATTACCACTGGGAAGACACGCGGATACAATGAAACCAAATCGGATAGTGACAGCAACTTATGAATAATATGAATCTTTCCATTCCCACCTGCATCTTGTCATTATTTCTTTCCTAAAAAATGCATTGCACGAGCACGCCTTTCGTACACATCAATCACCATGCGGCATTTTTAAACGCTTCCTAATTCCTTCTCAGCTTCAATTTCTTCCTTTTTGAGTACTCTCTCAGATCTTATCAAAACCGTAAGAATATAGTCACTTGAAGAGACCAGTAAGTAGAAACCAAAATGCTCCGTGTTCCCTTACGGTACCAAACGCACATGAATATTTTCTGCTAATCAACTGATATAATCTAGAAATCTACAAAATGTATGGATTCATATTTCAAAGTAGATGGAGGTGAGATGTATTTCATATTCAAAGATTCTTTCCTGTCAGTTCGATTTAATTCCCTTTTTACCAAAGCCGGGCTTCCTTTTATCATCATCAAGCAGGCGTTTGACTCACCGTAATAATATCTTCGAAGGCATCAAAAGCTGCAGCTGAGTTTAAAAGGCTGGCTTTCGTCCACGTGAAAGTGACAAAAATCTCATTTCCATTTTTTGGTCGTGTATGCACAACTTGTCCTACGTTGCCCTTTTTATGAGGTAGCAGTGTAAAGAGGGCCGTAATTAAAGATGACCACAGGGTGGCCTCAAACTTTTTGGCTCCGATTTTGCTGAAATTTGTAGGATGAATAGATTTTTGATGCGTAGATTACGAATCGCAATAATTAGAGAAATCTACCGAGCGGCGCCGCCAGCCCAGAGGGGAAAACGGCGACAACGTTGTTACCATGGAAATTGCCGCTGTATTGAAGTGCAGAAGTCGTTAAATTTCTCTAATTATTGCAGATTCGTAATCTACGCATCAAAATCTATCATCCTACAAATTTTCAGCAAAATCGGAGCCAAAAAGTTTGAGGCACCCTTGGTCATCTTAATTACGGCCCTCTTTACATGAATGAAAAGGGTTTTCATGGTGATGCTGTGCATATAAAGCAAACAAACTTATTGTGTTTTGCTTCATTGTTGATCAGTGCTGTCTATTAGTTTTTCATCCTTTGTACTATGTAGTGTATTGGTAATAACTTCATTTCTATTTCTACTCCAAAGCATTTTTGAACAGCCAAAAGGGGGGGATACATGTTAACTGTCCATTTAATTGCTCCAACAATTAAGTGCTGTATCTCTGTTGCGGGCAATTAGGAAATTTCGTTTCAAAGCTATCGGTTTCCTAAAGTGTATATTACTTTCTATATTTTGAATTTCTCCTAAACTGCCCGCAGGGAAGCTACAAGCAATTAAAATTAGCATGCAAAAACTATCAAAATTAAAAAATTTCAAAAAAAAATTGTTGGTCGGCTTCAGCTACCTATTTACATTCGTTTTAGGGATATGTTTTGGCTACTTTGATGTTCCGATTTTGCTAAATATGACTAATGTTGTAACTTCAATTAAGTTCATTTTTGCTATTAAACCTATGCACATAGAGGGATTTCGGCAAAAACGAGATTTTACTAATTGCAACTATGCGGTTCTTATAGAACACATATATGAGTCTGACTAACTAAACTTGAAAATATGGATTTCACTTTTACGTGACGAAGCCGCCTCTTCATTTAGTATCATCCGTAGTCTTGCGGAACACCGTAAATGTCGCAGTATGGTGGGGAACTGACAATGGGATGCAAATTAAATTAAATGTCAAACGGAGTACCTCGTTTTTGTCCGAAAATTGTACATCCATATGACATCTACTGCTAGAATTACAGTTAGCTAGTGCTACAGCAGTAAATAAACAGATAATAGCTAATGCTTATGATCCACGCCGAACAACAGTGTGCAAGATGTCTTGTTGAGACCCATGATGTTAAATTATTGTGTAAGATGGACGTAGGCCAGAGTACAATACATCCAGGGTTCGTACTGCGCATGCATTTAGGAGGGCCGTTGGCCATATGATTCTAATGTATTGTGTATTTTACAAATGAAGTAACAGGCTTTAAATGAGTCTTTGTGAGCATAAACATACCCATAGAGCTTCAACACGCGGCGGAAACAACTGTGTAAAGATAAAACTATGACTTAAAATTGTTGGTAGGTTGTAATGCATGCCATTGCCTGTTTTCACGGATAGTAGCTTTCATATGTCTAATGTTGATCGCCGTTTTTGGCTTTGGCAGTATACTAGGAAATGATAAATATTGATCATAGGAATGTGTGCTCTGTTGGTTTTGGGCAGTATGGTAAGAAGTTCGGGAGGGTGAACTGGGATGAAGAGGGGTTGGGGGGCGGTCAGTGGTCATTGCCGGAATTCGGGTTGCATGGCCTGTCATTCATTCAGAGTGATTTCTCATGGTCAGTATTTTCAGACGATATTTTCTCTCTTTTGGGTTCGATTGCGTGAGCCAGAGTATAAAGCCCAGCAGGATATTTGAGGTTGACATCCCGTGTTGATGTCAGAATTACAATTAATTGGCCGTGCTGGCTGTGGCTTGAGTGTATTGACTTGTACATGAATATTGATAAAGAGTGCAAGCAAAGTTATGGATAATAGCAATCAAAATCACGGCGCAGGCGGGGGGGTGGTGGGGTGTGTGTGCGAGCGGAGGTCTAGCTCGTGTGCGTGCGTGTGCGAGTGAATTCGTGTGGGGGGGGCGCCAGTATAAAGCCGAGTGAAGCGTCAGGGCGCGCGCGGGGCCGTGGGGGGGGGTGGGCCGCGTGTGTGTGAGTGAGTGCGACGTGTAGTTGGGTGCAGTCCGAAGATTCAGGAGTTTGCCGTGCGCAGAAGCGCGTACGACTTGAGGCGGCAGGTGAGTTGGAAGCAGTCTTCAGAAGATCCACCAGAATTTACTGTGTTTCGACTGAAAGGACGGAGGCCAGGGCGAGTGAGTGAGTGGCGCGGGGTTAGCCGACAAAGAGGGGCGATTTGTCGGTGCAAGTGGTGTAGTTGGGTGGGGGGGGGGCGGCGGGGAGGGGAGAGAGTGAGAGATGTGTGTGAGTGGGAGGCAGTAAACATGGATGTACAGAACACTTAAAATAACGGACAGTGTTAGAACTATGCAACTATAAGTTCAACCTTCTCTTTAGAACGAAGATGCAACTGGATATGTACAGCAATACTGTAAGGCGGGTTAGTTTATATTAATCTAAAAAAATGTGTAGTAATAGATGGACTTAAGCAGCTTAGAAGTTAGAAATCGTAGAAACAGACTGGTTAAACAATCAGCTAAATTCTTTCCCGATACTTTCGTAAAAGGGTTGGACGAGAAAAACATGTCGGTATTTGAAACTCCTTAAGAGGCTAATAATTCCGTCTTCAAATTCTGTACAAATATGCAAAGTCTAAATACCTTTTTCGGACTATCTTTCATTTTCACGTTGAAAACCACAGTTTTACAACAAAAGTTCAAAAAATTTATTCTCACAGAGTACATGCGGTCAGCCGGAAGCGAATTTTGATTTTGACATTGTCACTGACATTGCGTAACATTATGAATACAACGATATGATAATGATAGTATGTACACATGCATTAATCGTCAATCTATTAGGATTCATATACGATGCAAGCTGTGCGATTACTTACATTTTCATGCATTTTCCATAAAAGCAAGCCATTCATGGTGATACATGATAGGTGGTCCTGTCATCTTACTTGTCTTTCTACTCTCTAAATGAGTATTTTAATGTTTATGCAACGAAATGCTCTTGAGTATGTGGCATTCGTCAGCTGAATAGGGAAAAGGAATTTTATTATCAAGAAATTAAATTCAATTTCGTATCGCTGTATTTTGAAAAAAATAAAGGTTTAAATTCAGTTTTCAGAACATGCAAGGAAATCGTCATTCCAATCCCAATCACTAAAACACTTATCATGGAGCAGTTACTAATATCATGGTGTATGTGCTTATAGGTCTCTCTAAATATTGGTGGCGTAAATTCTTTAGCACCGTTTTGCGAAAGAATTAAAATACAGAATTCCATTAAGCATACTGCTCTAGCACTTATCAATATCTTGGTGGGATGCACATAACTCTTGTAAACTGCTAAAATGATGCGTAACATCTAATTTAAATTCGCCCAGGTTGAACGGCCAGTCATTTAAAGAGCTAACATTACGCACACGCACGCACATTTCCAAACGCATGCAACAAAATCTGCATACATTAGCAGAAAACTTGTATAACGTTTCATACGCATAAAAGTAAGAATGGAAAACGCACAACCAGGAAATGCAGACTTGACCCTTAAGCTAGAGTCAAGTTGGACATCATCATAATAATCTTCATCATCATATTAATACTGGCTTAAGCATAAACCTGAGTTAGGATGGCTGCAAGAAAAAAATGTTGGGTTTAAATCAGTTTGAAGCTGAAGGGCAGTATATGCATATCCCTAATTTGTTGAGAGGTGCTGTATAATGGCTATCATGACCCGTCACTATCATATTATGCATAAAAACAATTACAGAAATGAAAGGAGAGTACAAACCATGGGTCTGTAAAACGAGATCATATACGATAATCAAATGGCAATATTATACTGTTTTTTCTCTTCAAAACCTGAAGATTCATAAATATTTTGGAGTGTGCTTTCAGCTACGCTGTACTAATTGTAACAAAGATTTGTTTCAAGTTTCATTAATTAGTATAAAGGCTTTTTAATAACATTTATATGCCATTTGAAGTGACGACCTTTGCCATCTCCAGAGATTAAGATACTTCCTCCTGACCGCTATGTAAAACGTGAGACCTTAACAAAATCCACATAAACCGAATTGAAATGATTAGATTCTAAAACTTTTAAAACCCTGCAGGGTGAAGGAAAACAAACTACTCAACTATTTATGGATGAACATCATCATAATTTACATTTCCTACGACATATATACTGTATGTAAATAAGACGTAAAAGTATATAACTTTTTATTAGCTGCAACTTGCAAGTGAGCTTAAATGTATGTGATTTTAATTCATTGAAGCCAAGCCCTCTAAGCTCCATACACAGTTACAAATTTTATGGATTTGAGAATATAATACAAGTGGAGAAAAAGACAGTTTTGCAATTTGTACCACAACTAATTTATTTACATTCCAAATTACCTGCCATTTTGATAAACACCGTCCAGGCAATAACTCAAAAGAATGACTTAATTACCTTCTGCAAAAGCAACCGACCACATCTTCTACCTGACCTTTATATAGCAGAGTTTAGTGGAGTGACTTTTAACAAAATATATATGAAACTCAGCAGCCCATATAACAAAGCATTCACCCTAGGCAGCAAATATTCATATATTCATTGAGTCGTTCACATTCAAGTTCATCACTTCATTACAATCACCTTTATATAGGTATAAATGGTGGTGGTATATGAAATATATATTACAGCTACAGCTTTCACTGACCTTTTACGAAGTACTATTTTTGAGAGGAGCCCAAAGTTATGTTATGATCGAAGGGACTATCCATTAGAGCTCATTAATGGGAGTTATTAGCTCATATAATGCAAAGCAACAGGATACATCATAAAGTTTGAGTCTAACTAAATTACATTCTGATCTCGCTGTGAAATTAACTGAAGGAGCAACAAGCTACGTAACTAGCTAAGCCCCGGCTACACTCACAAAAGTAGCTTTTTAACACTTTTTTCCTCAAGTTGCTCTCTCACGACTACCTATTTGGATGGCAGATTCATTTACTTAATATCCAAAAAGTGATGTTGCGTCGAGCTGAATGATAATGATGAGCATCGCCACCTCTGGTACTGGGCTATCATTAATAAATTCTGCGTGACTTGTCGAAAATACAGGAGCAGTCATGAACTTGCATGAACAAACAATTGTACCACAATTTTCCATTTTCTTTACAGCTCCACCGTACAAGAATTATTATTATTTTCTCATTTTTTTTGTTCTTGTGATACCCATTTTGATTACTCATTGGAGAGTCAGTCAGCTTGGTGCTCACATGAGGAATCCAGAAGAACCTGTGATGCTCATTAGGGGCTCGATCAAATTATGCAAACTCAAAGTTTCATTTTCACACCATCACATCAGAGCTCCGTGTTATGGTGTTGCACCACCACCAACAGATGAAATGATATGAATATTAGTACAGAAACGAGGAAAATCATTAGATAAAAAATAAATCTTAGTAAAAAAAGTAGAAATTTTGTTGATTCATTTCCAAGTGGAACTTGATACACCGTGCATAATTTAAATTAAATTATATAACTGATTCCCAGCCAACATTGAAGATTCAATATGCAAAAAACTCTAACGAGTTTCACATAGGTATGGAGAAAGGAATATAGGAAAAAAACTATGCAAAATCGTTGAATTAATGACAAAGTACCAACTTTGGGAAGGGTAACGTAATTGCAAGATAATTGTACTCACGCCCCTTGATTTTTGCGTTTGATTATTCCTACATGTAGAATAGATACGGAGTGGAGGTTTGGATACAGCCTATACTTAATACCACAGGTGCAGACAACAAACAACGGGACGAACGAAACATGGCTGACTGCATGTATTCCTCGTGCAAAGTAGTAATTAATATTAAGATAATTAGAAGTGTCCTTAATGTGCATGTATAATATACGATGATAAAGTGAGTGCTTTGAGCAGATGAGCCTTGAGGAGATTTTCGTGTCAAAGAAGAATCTATAATTTGTATTCTTTGAATCTACACTAGCTTCCTTATCTCACTTTATCTTTTTGTGACTACATTCTTCTTCTGTCTGGCTCTGGTTGTGGAGCACAAAGAAAGTTGCTTCTGGGCTCTCAATTGAATGTCCGAAGCCCGTAGAAATATTAGCTACCACTTTGGTTCTGTAAGCGGTGATGAGATGAACTATTACGTCACATTATGAGTGTGTGTACGTTACGCATCACGCATCTTTTACCAAACACGTAGTGCGTATATAGAGATGCTTCACATTACCACAATTTATGCATAGCATACTAATGCTGAAGAAAGGATTGGTTTGGTTTTGGTACTCGAAAAGAGTTGAGCATTTATTCGTTTTTCTAAATGGGCCTTTTGATTTTGATTCATAGCGGAAACAAATGAGAATTCATCCCACTTCTAATCACTATCTCGCCCTCTCCATGCTTCGCATTCAGCTTAGAACACTTTTTTTTGCATCCTTTGTGCAATTTTTTATGGCTTTGTTAAAACATATTCAATTTAGTACGAAAGAGGCAAAGACCTTTACGCAATGCAATTGCTAAAAAGCCATTTCCAAAACATGATGTTTGGAATGTGTGAGATAAGAAAATGAAAGTGTACGTGTAACACATGTTTTTTACACTGTTGCACGCGTAATACTAATGTGTATACAAAAACACATCAACTACCAAGGTTTTGCAAGGCTGATGAAGATGATGTTGTTGGTAATGACATTCTGTGTGCATTGAAAGTAAGTACATATCTGGTGTTTGGTAAACATTAGAGTGTAAAGTAATTTAAAGCTTAAGCCAAGCATGAGATGCTACTTTCGATATCACAATCAAATCAAAACAACATATTGTAGTAATTTTCAGAAACAGCATTTTTACTCAATCATCATAACATCACCATCGTCATCATCCCGTAGACAACTGCACAATGCTTAAAACACAAACAAGCTTATTTGAACCATCATGGACTCCAGCCAAGAATGTACATGCTATGCTGATGGCTTTAAAATGTCTGCGTAGCTACATATCCTTCTAAGCGTGATAAAAGTCTTAATGAATCTTACTGTACTTTTCGTGTTGTTGGCATTAATGTGGCATCGCAATGATTGCAATTTATTCATTTTAACAGAGTACACGAATGAATATTAGAGGATTTTATAATGGCATTCGGATGTAAAGATGTCGACTAAATTTAAAATGACATTGATGATCATGAGACAAGACCAAGACATTAGAAATGCATTTCCGTAACAAATTTTTAGCACGACGAGCATGCTCTTACATCTTGTGTGTAAGTGACTGCAAATACACTTTATAACTTTTATTCGTATTCTGAAGTGTGTAATTGCAATATCCAAAGCCAGATCTTGCATTGTTATTTTATTGTAATTGAATGTTAGATTTACGAAGCTTTTCACACCTCAGCATCATTTTCAAGTCGTTGTAAATCAATTTGAGACATTAAAATTAGCATTACTGCATTATGTAACTAAATCCGTCCCTGAATGCAGTAATATGCGCTTTCTGACAACAATAATTTATTACGTAATGCCACGTATGTGCTTTTGCAGTCATTTGATCAACTTAAATCTCACAGCCACCAACTTTTATTCAGACTCACGCCTCGCACCAATGCCCACCTTACATTTTTTTTATTACGAAGTGCAAATAACAAAAAATATGTACGTAAAAATTTTCTAGGTTATGGACTTCTAAAATATCACATCATATAAAAATTAGCATTTTTTCGTGTTGATCAAAACAGCTTCGTTAATTTCCACAGGTCTTTCATTTTATGAGGGACCAGATTGTACATCATTTCCTTCACAACAATGGAAATGTCTTTTGAACATTTAAATTTTTTCACGCAACTAGCTTGTTCCGTTAATCCGAGAAGCACCGCAGATTTATATTCTTCTGGAAGGGACAGCATCCGCTTGCTAGAAAATTAAATGCTCAAAGTTTAGTTATTGAGGAAAATGATTTGAAGCTCCCTCAATGTTATTTTAATACGTATAAACTATTTTGCTACCTGAAGAATCGCAAAACTTTGGAGAATTTTGTTGGGAAAATTTGCAGAAACCCATGAGCGTGGCAAACAATTAACTGCCGGCAACCAGTCTCTTCTTCAGGAATAAGCAAAAAGGCACTCTCGATAAAGTCTGGATATTTCTTTTTACTTTCACCATTCTCAATATTTAAAAATCGTGATGCATCGTCAAACGACTCATACATCTCTATAGAGCGATTAACCGATGACAGGGTCAAAAGTTCGGGGAAGGAATCTCCTGAATCAAAACTCCGACGATCATAAATGTGACTTATGAGACCGGGTTTCCTAGCAGGGTGGTAAATTCTTTGTGGATATCCAAAAATATAGGTAACTGGTGAAAGGGCCAAACCAAGAAACAATGCACAAGCTACAATAGCAGCTAGAACTATAGAAACTGGACCACCCAATGGCGCTCTCAATGTGTTCGAGACGTCCCAAGGTAGTGCAATAATCCAACCAATATTGACCGGCTGGGTTGTTAGCTGTTGTGTTGTCGGATTACTACACAATAAAATTATCGTGAGAATCAAGACTAGTATTTTGAAACCTCCACGAAAACTTGGAAAATTCATGGCTAAAATTTTTATCTTAGCTCAAGCTGACTGGGAATCAAAAACTGATAGGAAGAAATGGACTAGTTAATTTTGTTGAGGTGCTGTCCCTTTTGAAGGCTTCTATACTACCTTAAAACCATCCTAAACTCATTACGACTTGAAACCCGTTAAGTGAATCCGCTCTCATGAATTGAGCTTAATTATGGAACGCTGAAAAGTCATTTAATGCCATATCCAGTTACTTGTGACAGTATTGGAACTGCCTCACGCCATAAATAGGTATGGCCTAAATTTTTGTTGTTGATCGTGATAATGTCTTTTATACTTTGATACGCAATCGGGAATTCTGCCTAATGGAAATATTTGTGACTATTCTGCTCTCTTCACATGGCAAAGCAGGTGAATCTAATGTAAGCTGATGAGTCAAGTTTATTTGTGAAATATAAACAATTTAAGCATAAAAATACAAGGCATTGCTATATGCTTTTATAAATCATATACTTCGCAAAAACGCCAATCTATTCAAAACAAAATAAAAGAAGCAAAGTGATTTATTCAAACGGACGAATAATATCATCCACCTCCGCCGTAACAAACGAAGTGAAAAGGTGTAGGCCAAATATTTTGTAATCCAAACCTCTGCATACAAATCCCATGCAAACTCTTATATGGACTTGATGATCTGTATCCATTGCAGGTTTTAAACTAAATGATGTGTATTTATGTCACCATTAATGACAACACTAACAAGGCACGATTACTTCAATGATTATTTCATTGGGTAGGTGAAGATGAATTTTGGATAACAAAGAGAGACGAGACAAAGGTGTATCATGTTTTTATCATTGAATCATTTCTTTTCCCTCATCATACAATGATTATTGCCACATCAATACAAAGACAAATTCAAAGTACCAAAAATCACTCGATATTTTGCAATATTGCGATTGTTAAAAATGTTGTTTTTAGACTGCAGCAACGTGTTGGCATAATATATTGTATTCCTATCATTTTTATATTCGTTTGCATCATGATCCGAACTTTAATAGTCGAGTAATGAGAACATGGCATTTATCAAACCTCTTCTAAATCCTCCCATTCAATTTTATTATTGGTAAAAGTGTACTGGCCCATTTAAATATATGGGAATAGTGAAGGTTGTCGATAAAGATTTGGATGGAATGAAAAAAATTAACTAGAGATCTGGATGTGATGTGATAAGAGTAGTTCAAAAGAAGAGGAATAAATGCATTGACAAAACTGTGTTTTGGTCAGTAAATAATAAAAGCTTGTTATTATTACGATCGTTTGGTTTAAATGCCCCAAGCTGTCAAATTGCGTTGGGGATGACCATATTGGTGTTATTGATTTCTTACTTCTTCGTCATTCAAAACAACTTTTACTGCTCCCATCAAACGAGCACCACTTTAGAATGGCTCTTGTCAATTTCACTATCTACATGTGCCATGTGCATGTTTTTGCGACTTCATGACTTCGGAGAAGTCAGCTAAAATGATACTGATCAAGCGATCGACTTGAAGAAGGTCAGAAATGATTAGATAACGTAAAGCGGATGTCTTCGTGGCATTGGTCAATCCCCTCCATATGTTGGCCTTGTTGCTTGTAACTCTTGCATTAATATATTATACAATAAATAATTTTTATTAAAGAAATTAAATTCATTCTGCGTTTCTCATTTGAAAGTAATTATTCGCAAAGCTTACAAATTAAATTGCCTTTTAATTTCACAGCTACCTTGTTTGTAATTTGTAATGTTTAGTTCATCCGACTCAGTAAAGTCCATTTAATACCTGCTCAATCATTATGGAAGGGGCGGGCAAAAATTGTAAATCAATTTTTATTAGTTTTATTCCATAAACATTTCCCAACTCAATATGCAGAAAAGACAACTCTTGTGAAAGACAATCAACCAACAATTTATTTCAGCAAAAGATTACGCAAGGCTTGATGATGCTTTCTCAGAACCTCAAATGAACTGGAAAACACTGTACATAACTAGTGAATAGAAAAGGTTGCTTCCGTCGAAAGACAAAACGTCGCATGCCAAAGAGTAAATAAATGCTTTCTCGATTAGAGTTTGCATTGGATGATCCTGTTTTGTCGGCCGCGAACTGACGTGGTCATAATTATTTTTGGGTTTTATGCAATTACACATTTATTGGATTGTCCAGCAAGTGTCATCAATTCTATATTATTCGCTTGTATTGAATTGGTGGCTTTTGTTTCTTATTATAAAATGTAATAAGCTTAACGCATTGTTATATTTTCATTTTGCCACATTTCGAGTTCGATTCATTAGAGTACTTGCAACCACACACAGGTCAGAGTTTGTTTATTGGCAAAATGGATGGCTTGTATGTATCTTGATTTTGCTTTTACAAAGCCTTAATTCGGTAATTACTCGAACTTTACTAATATTTATTATATATATATGATATCAGTATTTACTGTTTTCAAATTGATATGATAATATACTTAGTGTTAAATTTTCTGGCCGACAAAACAGGAGTCATCCAAATTGCAAACTCTATCGAGAAAGCATTTATTTACTCTTTGGCATGCGACCGTTTGTCTTTCGACGGAAGACCTTTTTGCTATTCACTAGTTTAGATCTTTTTCTTCATGCTACTGCGGTTATCTTAAAATTGTATACCAAATTTAACTGCCGATTGATTATATGCTAAGAAAGCCATCTTTTTGTATGAACAGTGTGACTTTAGTTTTCTTCTTAACTCCGTAATATATTAAAAGCTCTTTGTTAAGCAATTTTTTCATATCTTCACCCAGGTAGGTTTGGAACCTGATACGGTCAGGTTGGAAGCATTTTGCTGTATATGCGTGATATATATTATGAGCATCTTAAGATATTATCACACTCGATGTTGGATTTATGCAGAAAATCTCCAATGGAGATTAAAAGTTCATTTGGAAGCATTGTATTTATTCCAAAAACCATTGACATGCATAAATCCATGTATTGTGAAGTATGGATTTCTAAAGGTATGGGATCGTCGATTTCAAGAATGCATAAACCTACAAGTCTGATACTTGTCAATAGTATGCTTATATAGGTTAGCTACGAACAATAAGGTTTTTTGAGATTATTTTAAAGCCCACTAACATTCCAGCGAGGTATGAACCGATAGGACTGCATGTTCCAAGCATTTTTCATCATTTTGTCATTTCATTTCTAGTAGAAATTTTTTGCCAAAAATTGATACTGGATATTATGCGAGAGTGACACATATTAGTATTGTTTTTTAGATGAAGTAAAATGTAAACCGTTTGGCCGTCCTTGCATTTTTAAGTTAAGAGAACGTAGTGTGATTCATATCGTCTTAACTATGACTCATTCCGATATTGTGGAACCAAGGGTTTTCAAATTGAACCGTGCTACGACGTTTGTTAGGAGCAAGTTTGTTTTCGTCTTTCAAAATATTCATGCAATACATTATCGGATGTGTCATAGCATATGCGATAAATCATTTATCAACCAAAGAATTTCCTACCAAACCCAACTTACTTACAGCCAACTTGAAAGACTTCTTTTTGGGTTAAGTAAATTTATTCAAATTTCACACTGTTTACGAGCTAGAAAACTAGATAATCAATGCATTGGGTTGATAAGGAATTGAAGTAAATCATTTTGAGCACTTGATTACAAACGTCTTTCGTCTCAACGTACATACATATTATATAAGTTGGAATTAATAAACCCTTATCACAATAACTTGTACTTTAAGCAAATCTTGTCTTGTCGTATACAAAGTACAATCGTTTTGTTTGGGTGGTATATTGAATTTATATTCATCCAGATACCCACGAGAGAAAATGTGTTAAAAGGAATAAACCTTCGGCATCAAACGTGAAACATCAACTATCATCATGATCAGAGTGTATATTCATCAGAAAGGGAGCTCAGTTCACGACGACCACTTCCATACTCATGGACTCATTTTACCATGTACATACACTATACATAACACTTTCTCAATCACGTATTAAAGGTCTCAGGACTTCTCTAAAAGCATCCATGTTAATTTTCTAGTCATAAACAGTGATCACGGCTAATTGGCAGGTGGTAAAACACTTGCATTTGAGCACCTTAATTTTTTTAAACAAAATAGTTTTACGACAACTTATCCATCTATTGCGTACTCCCAACATATTTTGAACTTAAACCAGACCAGGCATTTCCTACACCTTATTTATCAATCATGTTAAGTTTGCTTTGAAGTTTTAAAGCTGCTTCAAATTTTTTGTTCAGTGAACTCAGTCATATTACGCACGGACAAATGGAATAATTCTGGCTGGCTGAAGTAATTTTTATGCGTACAAAAACTCTTTCTTTAATTAGCTTTTACATTACTGCGTCCAACCAAAGTCATATATTATGCACAGATCGCCTTGACTTTTCCTTTTATTGTTCAAACACTGACTGACTTAATGTAAACTTGTTAAGTACCAATTTAATTTTGCTTTTAAAATTCTGGCAGTGAAGTAGCATTCCTTCATATATATATTGAATCGTTGAACTAGTAATCTAACCTTTGTTTCTCACAAAGGATATATAGGGCATTTAAAGAAACATGGGCTTACATGTTTATTAGTAAAGCGTCGCCGTTGTAAATAAGAATGGTTGTCTAAATGCAACACAGAATGAGTTCCATGAGAAGTCGAGAAGTGTCTATTATTATTTTACTTTATGACTTTCACCCGCATGCTAGCAAAAAATAGCCTTGTTAATATAGCTCAAATTTTGGATGCCAACCGGACTCTTTTTAGGACTCCTCAACCCTAATTCATTTCTTACTGCAGTTTTCAGCCTAATAGTCATGTCATGATATAAAAACGAAAATATGTGCTACAAAGTCGGATAAATGCAAACAAGAAAGTGTAGAAAAAACGTTGGTTGAAAATTATTTTCCTGACCATTTTCACACTTTTACTAAATACACTATTAATTTTTGAACTTATTCGTGAAATTGAGTGTAAGAGTCTGTGCTCTAATTATCCAAAATACTAGCCTGTAAAGTGTGAAGAAATTTAGAAATGTTCTGAGAAATCGGAAATATGTAAAACTCATTATCGTATAAAACTTTATTCACTTATTGTATTAAATTAAATAGTTGATAGGTTATCATTTCATTTTGGGGTATTTCATGGAGTATTTATAAACGGTAAACATACGATAAAAATATTAGAATGCCTAAAAAATTCTTGTTCAACGCTTCACGAAGCAGTGCCATCCTGCAACTGAAATTATTTCTCCCTGGTGGGTAATATTGGTGTGAACGATGAGTCAACATTTTGTTACCCAAAACTAGTCAGTAGTTCATTATTTCAAAATTGTTAACCTTTGGATGGTTAAAAATATGAACTTTACACGCCCTGCACCATAAGGAAGTAGATTTCACATTTCATGATTTCAGTTTTGCTAACGATTTCATCATCGTAAGCACAACTATTTATATTTTAAAGTTCCAGCACACTTTTTATGCTCTCGTCAATCTTCATCTTAAGTAAACTGCACACCTTATGTTATGGTGTTAATCTAGGTATGATCATAAAACAACATTTTAAAGATTTGTGTGTAGTATATAGTGCAATGTCCTCATCATTTTAAGTCCATTTTAAAACATGTCATAGCTATGTCATAACAATTTCTTCATTTATTTATATATTTCGTTAAGCCTCGTTCGTACTTATTCCTAGAATATCGGTTTTAAAACAAACTAGTATATAATATGTTATGGCTCTGTTTATACCTTAGAATATCAACGGTTTATGAGAATAATAAAACTGCCATCCTACAGAAAATGATTAGAACGGCCATTGGCATACCACCATAACTTATAAGCACAGCTTTCAAAATTTGCTGACGCATATTCCATCCCAAACTTCCAAATTTCCTTGTGGTACATAACTTTTAGGTGAAAACAGAGTATTTTTGGAAAATGCTTGCATTCTGCCAAGATGAAATTACACATTAGCTTTCAAAACCATAAACTCAATGTAATGACCCACGCTCAGTTCATTACTACGCACAGGTAAAGTACAGGGCATATATTTATGAAGTCAGTGATTTCCCGTTTCAAAAACTCTAATATCTGCCTACTTGTTCATGATAATCATGAAATTAGTTAAATAAGCAGCAGCAGCGTAGTCAAATAAGTAGAAAGTTTTTTTCACGTTTTTATCCTTCCTTTCATTCACAGATTTTTTCTGATGTTATACCTTCTATTCAGTATAACTTGCAAAAAAAATTGCGAACCAAGTTTGATTACATCATCAACCAAACGTAACTATATTGAAAGATCATCTTCATTTGTCTTTTGCATGATGATAATATGCACGTAAGCAGCTCCGATCGCTTGATGCAGCCAGAAATTGTGAATCAAGTCACACTCAAAACTACTGCATTGCAGTTCATCGTTTTTTGGGTAGCATGTGTGTAATTATTGTTGTTTATACAAAAGCCAGTTGGTTCGGTAAAGCATTTATGTTGCCACGAAGGAGAATTGTTAAAATTACTACTTTTGGCTTGGCTAGGTGAACTTGCTTGCAAATTATTAGCAACTGACTATGCGGTGAGGTAATGCACGTTTGCATTAAACCAACAATTCGTAGATTTGGTTTTGCTGCGTTCTTTACTCAACAGATCTTCACCAGCAAACATCGTACACTGTTGTATAAAACTTTTAAACATGAAACCAATGATCATCGAAAAATAATGACAATTATTGTAGTTATACTTCTAGTTTTGTGTATGAAGCTGCGGCAAGTTGAAGACAACAAAGGGTAAGTGTGCATGTACACACATACAAAACACTATGGATTGAAACCGAAATTGAATAACAATGAAAATCAAGAGAACTGCTGAAATTAGCATGCAAATCCGTACTTCCATGCATCTGCTTACAGAAGCCACTGTGTTAGAATGCATTGTTATCTTTCCATTGTTGCATTTTGTGCATCTTGATCTCCCTGAGGAAGCCGAGCAAAGTAACACCACCGTCTATCCGAGTCATGGGTGATCGTCGCTGATTGTGATTGAACAGCAAACCAAGGTTGCATAACAATGCCTACACGTTAGTGCAGGTAATTCGATGAAACTTCTCATAACTAACTGTTGTTACTAAAGTTTTTCTAATTGCTTGACGTATCTCAAGAGAGATGGAGAAAAGATTTACACAACCATTTTGATGTGTAGTAAGTTTAGTTTCGATTCCAAGTCTCATTATCGGATTAGGAGCCAGAAAAGAGTGGTGGTTCCCGTTTACTTCCTCAACATGTCATGCTTTTTAGCTAACAATCGAAAGTGAGTCCTACAGATTACAGAGCATGTGTGTACTACACTAACATAGCTGTTTGCACAACAATAACCATTTACCAAGTTACAGTCATGTTGTGAATTGTGATGTGATGCTCTGCTGTTGTAGCTATCGATAATCCCCGTATCTCCATTGCGGTCTGCAGGTAACATCACTCACTATTCATTTTTACTGAATTAGAGTTAATAATACCAACTCAGAGTGGCTTTAAGATGAAGAGGAAAAAATTTTCAGGAAAAGTCGACTTGACGAGGAGGAAGAAATCATCATCATCTACATCAGCTGCATTCCTTACCAGGACGTTGCCTTTAGATCGTAACGTAATGCTATACTAAAATTAATGCGGCTGCTTGCACTTGCACTGCTACAACCATTGCATTACGCTACAAACTGCCAAGTAGGACTCCTTGAAACGACCAACTCAGGATGCCATACATGGTTCGGCTGTCTTATTGCTTTCCTAGTCTTGGATCGGTTTGGTAATAGGAGTAAGGCTTACCTAATCTTTTCATTTTCTATAAACAACTTTTTTTCCTTCTTCTAAATTGTGTGCAACATGGCATCTCGGAATTCACAAAAATATATTGGCTCATTTGGTGCTGGGTGCATTCGCTCGGACAACATGTGCCAAGCCGTTTCAAAATAATCGAATGTCAAGAAATACGTCTGAGCACGTAACAGCAAGTCCCTATCTTTAAACTGTTTTTTCTTCGGCTTTATGATGCCAAAGAGCAGCCTCTGCTATTGTTGTTGCTTCTGCTCTTTCGGTAATAACACACGGGTTATAGGGAAGCGCAATAGTAGGGTTGTGTTATTACGCAATCAGCATTATTTGTCTTTTCTTGTGCGAAATTATAAAAATTACGTGAAACGGAATTACTTTCGTCTTTTACAACTAAACAGAGCAAAGACAAATAGGCTTTGGAACAAATAAGATAAACAAGAGGATTGCTTGAGAAGTCGCCGCCGCTACAGATGAATGCAAGGCTAGAACAACAAAATGTATCATATTCGCTTTCAATGCCTTTTCGTTTTTCTTAAAGCCATCACCCCCCCTTCTCATTTGCCCTAACTTTAGTACGCTCAGAGGGAGAAAAAGTCATAAAGCCAAAGATTGCGCGTAATCGTCCGAAACTATTTCCTGTGCAAAACAAAAATTCTTCTCCGGTGATTGTTCAAACAACATACTGAAACTGTATCGTAAAACTAAGTTGCACGAGGTTACTTCGCTTGCATTTTTATTTATACTTAATGGCATCATTGTTCGATCGAAAGGAGCTCAGCAAAAAGCGTTCCACTCATTTTCGTTCAAATTGGATCTTAATGTTTTATTTAATCTATATCTCATCTTCTTCTTTTATATGTGCCTCGTGATTGAGCGTTGCTTGTCTCGTTGGTTGTTGGGTACTATGAGTGTGTTATTATATATAGAATGATACAAATGTTCAATGGTAAAGCTAAAATTTTTTAATATTTTTTCTTTTCGCCACTTTTCTTTATTTTCTGATGGAATGTGTTTTTTATTCCAAGATTGCGCACCTTCATTGAGCTCCGAGGGGGTGTTGCCATGTTGACGGTTGTGAGGACTGTTGCTCACAGTGAGTGTATTGCTTGATTGTTTTTGGGGCTTGAGTGTTGAGTTGTGCTATATTTAATTTTGCTTCCTATTTGTTTCGTCATTTGTAGTGCACTTTTTGCTTTACTGGTGTTTAAGAGGCCAGATTAGCGAAGACAGGATGTTTTATCACTTGGAGGGGTCAGTTTTTTTTAATTACCTTTTTACACGCGAATATGGTTAATGTCTTTTTCTAATTTCAATTCCATTTCTTGTTGGCTCATCTAAAATAATTGCCGATGTTGCATTGAGATGGGTGTGTTGATGCAGTTATGTTCTGGCTCCGATAAGTACCGATTTGATAAGCATAATCCGCGGTTCTCGTGTAATGTTTAGATACCTATATGTTCGCTGCCTCCGCGTTCGTGTTCTTACGCAATACATTACATATTTTTATGATCACACTTCTTCTCGGTAATCTGTCTTGGTGTAGTGATCTCTGGGTAATCCGTTTATCT
>LJIJ01003237.1:0-20353 GCA_001718145.1 Orchesella cincta | reverse complement strand
TACCTAACCTAACCTTAACTAACTAAACAACCTAACCTAAACTTAACTAACCTAAATAACAAACTAACCTAACCAAACTTAACTAAACTAACCTAACCTAACCTAAACTAACCTAACCTAACCTAACCTAACCTAACCTAACCTAACCTAACCTAACCTAACCTAAACCTAACCTAACCTACCCTAACCTAACCTAACCTAAACTAAACCTAACTAACTAACCTAACCTAAACCTAACCTAACCTAACCTAACCTAACCTAACCTAAGCCTAAACCTTAACTAACCTACCTAACCAAACCTAACCTTAACAACTAACCTAACCTAACCTAACTAACCTAACCTAACCTAAACCTAACTAACTAACCTAACCTAACCTAACTACCTAACTAACCTAACCTAACCCTACTAACCTAACCTAACCTAACCTAACTAACCTAACCTAACCTAACCTAACCTAACTAACCTAACCTAACCTAACCTAACCTAACTAACCTAACCTAACTAACTAACCTAACCTAAACTAACCTAACCTAACTTAACTAAACTAACCTAACTAACCTAACCTAACCTAACCTAACCTAACCTAACCTAACCTAACCTAACCTAACCTAACTAACTAACCTAACCTAACCTAACTAACCTAACCTAACCTAACCTAACCTAATAACTAACCTAACCTAACCTAACCTAACCTAACCTAACCTAACTAACCTAACCTAACCTAACCTAACCTAACTAACCTAACCTACCTAACCTACTAACCTAACCTAACCTAACCTAACTAACTAACCTAACCTAACCTAACCTAACCTAACCAACCTAACCTAACCTAACCTAACCTAAACCTTAACCTAACCTAACCTAACCTAACCTAACCTAACTAACCTAACCTAACTAACCTAACCTAACCTAACCTAACCTAACCTACCTAACCTAAAACTAACCAACCTAACCTAACTAACCTAAACAAACCTTAAATAACCTAACCAAAACCTAACCTAACCTAACCTAACCTAACAACTAACCTAACCTAACCAACCTAACCAACTAACCTAACCAACCAGATTGTTCTGGGTCCCCCCAGACCCCTGTCAGGTCGCTTTTCAACCCGTCACACCACTTTTTTTATGCATTTCATAACCAATAAGGTCACATAACCTAACCTAATGTATCAAGAACACCGTAAGGTTTAAAGCTCAAATTTTCTGATCTCACCCCAAAAGACCTTTTCACCTACCTAAAGCCGCGAAGCGGCCACTAAAGAAAATTTCGACCCGAAGATTTGCCCGGAACGCATCACAGAGAAATAAACGCACACACAGTGACAATCACATACAGTCACACGGGTGCAAACGCAACCTAACACCTAAAAACTGAAGTCAATAAACCTAAACACAATCACCCCAAACTTACCTGAAGTCGTGCTTGCACGGCCCATGGAAGCATAAGCAAGCTAATTTCACCAAATCCTATCAAACGTCAACTAAAAAGCCATCGACCATCTCGTGTCCAAGTTCAAATACAGGCCAAGGCAAAAAGTTTTACACACACTCATTCAAGTACCGGCAAGTAAAGCACAAACAGTCTATCCTGGTATGCCAGTTAGTACTAAAACTTAATACTAACAATACATATTTAAGATTGTACAAAGGCAATTGGAAACATGAAATCAAATACTCATTATTAGTATTTGTTATAGTAGCAATCACCGTAAACATCATGTGAGCTATACTTACCATTCAACAATGTCTAGTATTATATCAGATATTTAACTTCAATATTGCAATTTAATATTTGTTTTTAATATTAAGCACATGTCCTATTGAGCTGGACTGAAGCTTTGTAGAAAAGCCAGCCAGGAGTTTTAAAAAGAGCCAGGCAGGACTCTGGAGCTATGAAAAGAGCCAGGAAGTACTCCAAAGCACCCATATCCGAATACAGACAACGGCCTCCGTGTACACAAGATTGTCAAAAATATACATAAAAGTCAATAAAAAGTCCTCCAAAATCCACAAATTCTATATAGACTCCTAAGAACACAAGTTCAAATACAGGCATCGATCAGCCTGTACACAAATTCTTTCAAAATCAGCACGACATCTTTAAAATCATCAGAAGTTACAAAATCCAAAAAACACAAAAAAAGTCAAAAGTCAAAAAATCAAAAGTCAAAAAAAAAATCAAAAAAAAAAAAAAAAAAAAATCACAGACTCTACAGAACGCAAGTTCAAATACAGACAACGGTCAGCCGTAACGGTAAAAGACACCAACATCCACCATCAAAGACACAAAAGAACACAAGTTCAAATACAGACATTGATCTACCCTGTACACAAAGACACATCAAACACCCTCTAGTTCCATCATCAAACACAAAAAAGTATCCACACAGATATCCAAATACAAACAACGGTCTACCCGATTCACCACTCAGTCATGTCTCTCAACAAAGTTTACCCGTCTCAGGATCTTTGGGTAACCGTGCACAGCAAAGATTGTTCTGGGGTCCCCCCAGACCCCTGTCAGGTCGCTTTTCAACCCGTTTCACCACTTTGCTTTTTAATAAAATAGATATGTATTATATAGTATATTTGCTCTGTAACATTAATATTGTAATGAAATATTTCCTCCGTAACATTAATATTGTAATGAAATATTTGCTCTGTAATATAAATATTGTAACGAAATATTTGCTCTCTAACATATTTTATCGAAACATTTGCTCTGTAATACAAGTATTGTGATAAAATATTGCTCTCTAACATAATATTGTAAATAAGTATTTGCTCTGTAGCACAAATATTGTATTGAAAAACTTGCTCTGTAACAAATATTTTATTGAAATATTTGCTCTGTAACATTAATATTGTAATAAAATATTTTTCTCTGAGACAAAGCAGGGCTAAAATGTTGCTCTGTCATATAAATCATAAAAGAAAGTAGTTGTTTCGTAACAGAAATAGTTGCTCTGTAACATAAATATTGTGAAAAAATATTTGCTTTGTAACATTAATATTGTAAATAAATATTTGCTCTGTAATATAAGTATTGTAATGAAATATTTGCTCCGTAACATAAAAATTGTAATAAAATATTTGCTCCGTAACATAAAAATCGTCATGAAATATTTGCTCTGTAACATAAATACTGTAATGCAATAGTTGGCCTGTATCATAAAAATTGTAAAAAAATATTGGCTCGGTAACATATATTCTGATGAAATTTTTGCTCTGTAACATAAATATTGTAAATAAATACTTGCTCCGTAACATAAATATTGTAAATAAATATTTGCTCTGTAATACAAGTATTGTGATAAAATATTTGCTCTGTAACACGAATAGTAAATGAAATAGCTGTTCCCGTAACATAAAATTGTATTGAAATATTTGCTCAGTAACAGTAATGCTGTAATAAAATATTTGCTTTGTGCTATGCAAAACACATGTAAACGTTACGGAGCACGAATTTGTACGTGGCTTCTGCAGTGTTTTAGAAGCAACATATAATACAAAAATCCATACTGTTAGGAAGTCACGGACAATTCCTTTTTAGATCATGAAATCTGAATCGAAAATTCATCAAGTAAAGTGCTACAGAGTAGGCATTCCTATTTTTGTACTGAGATATGCTAGACATATACAAATCTAAACAATTATCATGTAAAAACGTTACGGAGCGGACAATTACACTTTGCTTTTGAAACTGTGATTGATAAAACTGATATAGGAAAATTCATCATGTAAAGTGTTACAGAGCAGGCTTTTAAATTTTGTAATAGATATGTGGCGTTACGGAGCACATATTTGTAAACGGCTTCTGCAGTGTTATACAAACAACATATAATACAAAACGTCATACTGTTAGAGATGCAACAGAAGCAGACCGTTACGCTTTGCTTGTGAAATTTGAAGGATAAAAACTGATATAGGAAAATTCTTCAAGTAAAAGTGTTACAGAGCCAGGCATTCCAATTTAGCACAGAGGTGTGCTAGGCAGATACAAATATAAGCATTTGTCACGTAAAAAAACGTTACGGAGTACATAGTTGTACATGGCTTCTGCATTTGAGGCAGAAAACACGCATATAGCCTAATGGCTCATACTGTTAGGAAGTTACGGAGCAGACCATTACACTTTGCTTATGAAATGGGATAGACAAATCCAATTAAGGAAAATCATCAAAAAAGTGTTACAGAGCAGGCATCCGTTTTTTAGTACAGAGGTGCGCTGACATATACAAATTTGTCATGTAAAAAACGTTACGGAGTCCATATTGTACATGCTTCTGGCATTGTGGCAGGAAAAACATTTAACACAAGGCTCATACTGTTAGGAAGTTACGGAGCAGCGCCATTACACTTTACTTATGAAATGTGATAGATAAATCCAAAATAGGAAAAATCATCAAGTGTTACAGAGCAGGCATTCGTATTTATGTACGGAGATGTGCCTACAGATACAAATAAAAACATTTGTCATGTAAAAAACGTTACGGAGTCTATATTTTGTACATGGCTTCTGCATTGAGCAGGAAAACGCATATAGCCTAATGGCTCATACTGTTAGGAAGTTACGGAGCAGACCATTACACTTTGCTTATGAAATGGGATAGACAAATCCACTAAGGAAAAATCATCAAAGAAAGTGTTACAGAGCAGGCATCCGTTTTTAGTACAGAGGTGCGCTGGACATATACAAATTTGTCATGTAAAAAACGTTACGGAGTCCATATTGTACATGGCTTCTGTATTGTGGCCCAGGAAAAGCATTTAACACAAAGGCTCATACTGTTAGGAAGTTACGGAGTAGAAATTTACACTTTGCTTATGAAATATAAAGAGTACACTTATAAATAAAATCCATGAAAAAAGTTGTTACAGAGCAGGCATTCTTGTTTTAGTACAGAGGTGCGCTGGACATATACAAATTTGTTATTTAAAAAACGTTACGGAGTCCATATTTGTACATGGCTTCGCATTGTGCAGGAAAAACATTTAACACAAAGGCTCATACTGTTAGTAAGTTACGGAAGCCAGCCCCAATTACACTTCGCTTATGAAATGTGGGACTAGCACACATCCCAGTATAGAAAATTATGACCGAAAGTGTTACACGCAGCCAGCAGCCGGCATTCCAATTTCTAGCACCAGAGCGCCTGTGCTACGACAGATGCAAATATCAAGCATGTTTGCTCCGTAAAAAACGTTAGGCGGAGCTCCTATTGTACATCGCCGCTCTCTCGCCGCCACTGCTGCCAGCCGAAAAACTTCTCCACACACAAAACACTCATACTGTTTAGGCCAGGAAGTCTATCGCGAGCAGACACTTACATCTTATCCTCATGCACATCGTGATACGATACACACTCCACCAAATCCCGCGCCCACTTCATGCACCGCGACAAGCCCCTGCTCTACCACCGCTGCCCACCCGGCATTTAACTTTCGGCTACACCGAGCTCGTGTCCTTGATCTGACCTCCACCCCACCTCCCACTACCTCACCAACACTCTCCTCCACTCCGTCAACACAACCCCGTTACCGGACGCTCACTCCCTTTGTTTCCGGCCTTTTGCCCATTGCAGCCCACGCCGACAACCACACATATCCACGCCCCTAATCCCCGGCTCCAACTACTCGCTCTCTCAGGCCCCCCCACCCACGCCTCACCGCGGGCACGCCAGCCCACCATTACACCTTCTGCTCTATTTTGCACCACATCGGCCACTAGCCAACACCCTCCCATTAACCGCCGCAAACCACACTCACTCCACCAAAACGAAACCGCTGTTAGCCGCCACACCCCGGCCTCTCCCCCGTCCTCTCCTTTCAGTCACACGAAGGTGTCGCACTCCTGACCAGCATCACACACTACTACCAACCCCTTCGTCTCTCCCCCGTAAACCCAACTGCTTACCCCAGCCCCCCCGCACGCCATCATCACTCCCTCCACTACATCACTTCTGCATCTGCCCTCGCCCCGCACTCCACAGCCACGCGCCCTCATCCACAGCCCTCATCCCACGCGCACCACTCACTTCTACGCGCAACACGCCCTTTACACCCCCGCAGCAACCACAAATTTCCACACCTCTCTCGCACTCGCTGCAACACCTCACTCACACAGAGCTCTACACACATCACTACACCACCTCACCCCACACCACCATCACACACTCCGCCAAAGCCCTCGCTTAGCACCCCGCCAGCCCACGCCCCCCGCCACTCCTCGGCCCCCTCCTTTCTTAGTCACCACGCACGGTGCGCACTCCGCTACCACTATACCCCAAAATTCATCCTCATGCTACCACCAACAACGTCCCTCAACCACAGCCCGAGCTCACACTCCACTTCTCGTACATCACCCACTCGCGCCTCCCTCCACTGCCCACCTTCGCCTGCCACCCGGAAAACCAATTCTCACCACCACAAACCAACGCGCACTCACACACTCCCACTGCTCTCCCCACCCGCGCCCCCACCCACAAGCCTCCGACCCACCACCGCACACTCTCCACCACCATCTCTCGCTACCTCACCACCACCATCCACGGCAATACCCGCCCACAAACATCCACCACTCATACCCCCCGCCCGCCAACCACATTACATTCGCACACGCGCAAAATGTCTACACCGCACGCAACAGCCGCAACCATCTCCTACCCCATCTTACCAGTCAACACAGCAGGTGCTCGCACCTCTCGCACCAGATCACCACAATCACCTCAACACACTCTTGCTCCACCTTCTCACAAACACCGTCTACCGCCCGACGCCTCCATCATCTCTGTACCCTCCGCCCGCTCTCCTCCGTACTTCCCGCCTGCAAACGCGCACCTACGCATCTCACACACAAACACACCGCCTCTCCCCCCCCTCCATCAATCCCGCTTCACGCCCAACGCTCCACCGCCGAGCACAGCCCCACACCATTACCACCTCTCCGCGCCCCAATTACTGCACAACTGTTCCGATAGACTCGCCCACACCTCCCCAAGTACTCACCCGCCGCACACCACCACCCTCCTCACGCTCCCACACGCACACGCTCGTCCCTACCCCGCAGCCCCCCCGCCACACTCCCCTCCACGACCATCCTCACGCCCGACCACCCCCCGAGCTCTCGCCTGCTTCTGACCACGATCACACCAAATCCACCCATCACCCCAACACACTTCTCGCTACCGTGTCACACACACGATCTCACAGCCCCCCCGACGCTCACTCATCTCTCGCTACACCTCCCGGCCTCTCTCCATCTCGCTACCGCGCCCCCACCCACCATCTCACACACCCCAACGCCGCGTCATCCACACCACTCTCCGCTCGCACTCATCATGCCACACGCCAAGCTTCCCCCGAGCCCCACGACTCCCACCCTCCCCCCTCCTCACAGCTTATACCTTATCCGAACTATCACACAGCACGTGCCACACCGAATAAAATGACACAATCCCCATGCAAGCACACAGCCTCTCGAGTTACACCCCGACGACCAGGCATCCCCTCGCTCTTTTCCTAGCTACACCCCGAAGTGCGCCTGAGCACATATACCAACAAACTTTGTTCCCTTGTAAAAAACGTTACGCCCCCACGCAGTTCTCACACCAACCTACCCACCCTCTCTCCGCTCACACAACCCCCTCCCACGCGCCTTCCTGCATCTGAGTCCCCCACCGAGACCCACCCACCACCCCACCCCCCCCCCATTACGCCCCCACCAACAACCGGCCTCCACCCCTCCCACTGCCTCCCTAGCGAACGCCTTCACACGCCGCTGCACCCCACAATTCCTTACACACCTTTGCTCTCCACTCACAAACCACTTTAAGCACAACAAAACTGCCAACTCATACCCGCAACAACCTTCATCGCACGGACAACCATTCGTACACCCCGAGCCCAGCCGCATCTCCTAATCATTCACCGCTACAGAGGTCGTGCTTTACACGATACGCAATATACTTGTCCATGTAAAAACCGTTTACGGCAGCTCGCACATTTTGACATGGCTTCCCGCCATTGTGCTACGAAACCAGCATTTAACACACCCCCACCCCCCCACAACGGCTCATAACTGTTACGCGCCCACAACGTCCTAAAGCCCGACGCCAGACCATTACACTACTTATCGAAATGTGCATCACGAATAACCATATCAGTATAGTAAAAAATCATCAAGAAAGTGTTACCAGAGCAGGCTACAACCCCCCACCCACCCCACCCCCCCACCCCCCCCCCCCCCCCCCCCTCCCCCCCTGCACCTTTCTTAGTACCCCTCAGACTCGTGCTCTGAAAGGTGCAACATATACCCAACCACTCCTGTACGTTTAAAAAAACTTACGCGAGCTCCACTATCTTAGTACATGGCCTACTGGAGCATTGTGCGCAGGCAACCAACCAATTTAACACAAAGGGCTCACTACCGTCAGGCCAAGTAAGCGGAGTAACATTTACACTTTGCTTATGAAATGTGATAGATAAAACTGATATAGGAAAAGTCATCAACTAAAGTGTTACAGAGCAGGCATTCGTATTTTAGTACAGAGATGTGCTAGACAGATACAAATAAAAACATTTGTCATGTAAAAAACGTTACGGAGTCCATATTTGTACCTGGCTTCTGTATTGTGCAGGAAAAAACATTTTGCCTACAGGCTCATACTGTTAGGAAGTTACGGAGCAGACCATTACACTTTGCTTATAAAATCTGATAGATAAAACTGATACAGGAAAATTCGTCAAAAAAGTGTTACAGAGCAGGCATTCATATTTTAGTACAGAGATGTGCTAGTCAGATACAAATATAAACATTTGTCACGTAAAAATATTACGACGCAGAGATTCGTACATGGATTTTGCATTGTGCATCAAGCAGCCTGTAAGTCATAGGGCAATACTGTAAGAAATTTGTTACAGAGCAGACAATTACACTTTGCTTATAAAATATAGTTGAGTGTACTCCGATAAATGAAAATCCATAATGAAAGTTGTTACAGAGCAGGAATTTTTTTTCAGTACAAAGGTGCGCTTACACATATACAAATTTGTCATGTAAAAATGTTACGGAGCAGAGATTCGTACATGGATTTTTCATTGTGCATCCTGCCTATAAGTCATAGTGTAATACTGTATGCGTATGAAATATAATAGAGTTCACCGATAAATGAAAATCGATGAAGAAAGTTGTTACAGAGCAGGCATCCGTTTTTAGTACAGAAGATGTGCTGGATACAAATTTGTTATGCAAAAAATGTTACAGAGTCCATATTTGAAATTGAATTGTGCTATTAGCAGCCTTTAATTCAAGAGATAACCCTGTTAGAAAGTTACGGAGCAGACAATTACAGGTTCCCTATAAAATGTAATAAATAACACCGATAAATGAATTGGCATTTCTATTTAAGTACAGAGGTGCGCTGGACATATTCGAATATACAAATTTGTCAAGTAAAAATGTTACAGAGCGTATATTTATGCATGACTTCTGCATTGTGCTAGAAAATGCCTATACTTCAAAGGGCAATACTGTATAAAGTTGTTACAGAGCAGGTATTCTTGTTTTAGTATAAAGATGTGCTAGAAATATACGAATACAAAAATTTGTCATTCATAAAAACGTTACGGAGCAGATATTCATAAATAGCTTTTGCATTGTTCTATATCCCCCTATAATACAAAGATTCACACAGTAAGACAGTTACGGAGCAGACCATTACACCTTGCTTATGAAATGTGATAGATAAATCCAGTATAGGAAAATTCATCAAGGAAAGTGTTACAGAGCAGTGCCTTATGAGACGCATGCACATGTAGAATTTTATCCTTTAAGAAACGTTACGGAGTAGATAATTGAAATTGGCTTTTGCATTGTGCTATTTGCAGCTTATAATACGGCTTATAATAAGGGATCAGCCTGTAAGGAAGTTACGGAGCACACAATATACTTAACTTATTAAATTCGATAGATAACACCAACCTAAAAAATGCAGCAAGTAAGATGTTACAGAGCAGGTATTCCTTTTTTAGTATAGAGATGTGCTAGACGCAAACAAATATAAAAATTGTCATGAAAAAAGCGTTACGGAGTAAAGTTCTGAAATTGGTTTCTGCATTGTGCTATATTGCAGCCTATATTACAAGGGATCAGCCTGTAAGAATGTTACGGAGCAGTCAATTACACGTTTCTTATAAACTGTGCCAGATAACACTGATATACAAAAAATTCAAGTAAGATGTTACAGAGCAGGTATTCTTATTTTGTATAGAGATGTTCCAGTCGTATACAAATTTCATGCAAAAAACGTTACGGAGCAGGTATTTGAACACGGCTCTGGATTGCGCTACATACAACCTCATTTAAAGAAATAGGGAAATGAAATGGTTGCTCAATATTATAAATAGAAAGTGACATAGTTGCTCCTTTAACTTCAAACGGTAATGAAATATTGGCTCCGTTACTTTAATTTGGTAATGTAATGGTTGCTCAGTAACGTAAATAGTAAATGAAATAGTTGCTCCATTACTTTACAATAGTTTAAATACTTGCTTCGTAACATTAAAGCGGTATTAAAATACTTGCTCCGTAACACAACAGCACAGCTTCTTAGTTCCATTCTCAAAACCAAAAGAGAAGTCAAATACAGAAAAAGGTCAACCCAATTCACCACAAAGTCATGTCTCTCACCAACATTTACCCGTCTCAGGATCTTTGGGTATCCGTGCACAGCAAAGATTGTTCTGGGTCCCCCCAGACCCCTGTCAGGTCGCTTTGATACCCGTTACACCATTTATTCATATGTAGTGAAGTGTAAGTGAAATATTTGCTCCGTAACTTTTATACGCAACGAAATTTTTGCTCCGTTATTTTTATACGGCAATGAAATCTACGCTCCGTTGCACCAAAAAAAGCATCAGCTGTTTTATATTGAAATGATAGTTCCCACATGCCTTAGGTTAACATTGGAGTAAACTTTGATAATTAGAAGCGGGAGTTTTTAAAACTCTGTAGTATATATACCATATGCTGGATTTGAAAAAAGCTACTGGACTCGTTGGAATCGGAGGAAAATATGTCAGAGTCTAACCTAGAGTTACGTCAAAATGAATTTTGGATGTGTTCGAAGAGCTAAAATTAAAAGGAAGAGGTAAAAGGTGTTAGGAGGACTGGTGTAAAGGCAAAACTCTGGTATAAATTCTTAACAAGTTAATATATTGTAAATTTGTTGTTACGGAGAAAAGTTTTTTATTAATTAAATATAGTCGCAAATACATGTAAAGAAGGTCACTTGTACGTGTCTAAAAGCAAAATGCTGAAGAAATAATGCAAACATGCATTGATCATAATGTCTTTCTTTGCAAAGTTTTAACGTTCGTCGAAGACAAGTCATCTCGAGTTAAAATATTTTAATACTGTAGTTACGGGGACTCACTTTCATCGAAAAATATAGTTCCCAATAGATTCGTGGAAAGTATGTCTTGTTATTTAATCCATTTTCTCCTAAGCGATGTAGTCATTGCGTAGTTTATAGTTTTAATACTATCATGCGATGAATCCTGTGAATACGCGCCTACCTAAAAACAAGTAAAAATTGCTGATCAAAGGTTTTACACGTAGCCTAACCTATGTGGCTCCGTAACGAATTTTTAGAGGGAAAATGTACAAACAACTGTAACACATATTCTTAGGAGTAAGAACATTCAAAGCATCGAGTAGCAAAAAACCTGGACGTGTGTTACTGTCTCTTTTACGGCAATAGAGAAATACAAAAATGCGCCAATCTCAACAGTGGAGCCGTAACAATCATGAAAGATTTTTTTTTTGCTCTCTACGTTGTGTGCACTGTGGTTTGTTGAAAATTCTTTTCAAGTTGAAATACAGTAATTTGTTGTTACGGAGAAAAGCGTTTCAAAAATTAAACAGCAGCAAATACATGTGTAGAAAGTCAATTTTGCGTGTCTTGGTGCAAAATACTGATAAAATAAAGCAAAGTCACGTTAATCATTCTGTTTAACTCACGCAGACACGTAACTAAAAATATTTTAATAGTATAGTTACGGAGAAGCAATATAATCAAATTGATTATAGTACAAAATACATGCATGAAAAGTCAAGTTTACGTGTCCAAGACCAGTATGCACAAACTATGCACACCTTGAAATGTTATTGAATTTTGTACACGGAGCACTGGAAATATATGAGATATTGCTATGCATCCTGCAAATACGCGCCTATCTAAAAACAGGTAAAAATTGATAATCAAAGGATTTACACGTAGCCTAACCTATGTGGCTCCGTAACGAATTTTTAGGAAAAAATTTACACAAATCGTTACAAAATATTCTTAGGAGTAAGAACATTCAGAGGCTCGATTAGCAAAAGAAGCTGAACGTGTGTTACTGTCTCTACCTGTGCAAAAGAGAAATACAAAAAATGCACCGATCTCCCGTTGCATTAAGGTACCAATTCAACAGTGGAGCTGCAACTCTCTTGGAAGTATTTTTTTTTCTCTCTACGTTGTGTGCATTATGGTTCGTCGAAAATTCTTGTCAAGTTAATATATTGTAAATTTGTTGTTACGGAGAAAAACGTTTTATAAATTAAACATAGTAGCAAATACTACATGTGTAGAAAGTCAATTTTACATGTCTTGCCAAATAGCAATCTCTAATCCAATACTTATAAAGCACTTTTTGCAATTCATTTTCTCCTAAGCTTTGTAAACGTACGTTCCTGACAAGTTATTTTAAGTAAAAATATTTGAAAAGTAAAGTTACGGAAAAACAATTTTACAAAAAAATATAGTCACAAGTACACGAGTGCATAGCCAAGCTTACGTGTTCAAATGGAAAATGCTTGAATTTTAGTCATAAATCTGTTGTGGCTTAAAAACAACACTTTACCTATGCTCCTGGCGACTACTAACTATTACAATATATATACGAAAGGATAAAATAATTTTCATATGAAATACGTAAGCTCCGGAACTATGAGTAAAAATATCTACTTCTCCGTAACTCTAAATTTCAAAATTTGTCAGTTCCGTAACAAAACACGAAAATTTGTTTTTCCCATGTTAAATTGCACTTACGAAAAAACCCTTGTTTACGGACTTTTTCCAAAAAAGTACCATTAAAAAACCCGGTTTTTCTCGAAAACTACGGGCATTTTCGGTGAACACGCTTGGACACTTTTACTCAGCACAAAATTCTCTATCGAATGGCACCGGAATTTTTGAAATCGGTGATGTCGAAAAAATGGGTCGTTCTATGCCCGTCAGGACTCATAACTAAACGGCTAACGGGTTTTTCCCTAAAGAACATGTAAATTTAGGCTGATAACCAAGATTTACACGAGCCTCACCATGTGCCTCCGTCACTAATAATTTTAAAGAAAAAATGTCCACAAACTCTTATAATATTACTTAGTATTAAACGCGTTTAGATGCTGCAATCAATCCAAGAAAGCTGGCCGTGTGTCATCGTCTGCCTCTGATGGCGCACAGAAAAAATTTTGTAAAATGTGGCACTTTCCCATACATTTGAAGCAGCGTAGCTAATACGGTGCAATTCAAAAGTGGAGCTGTCGCTACTCATGCCGTAGTATTTCGGTTTCTTCTTTAAAATATTGTAAGCATTACGGTTCACCGGCACATCTAAAGTCAAAATCTTTTATTAGTGAAGTTACGGAGAAACAATTTTAAAAAAATTAAACATAGGCCAAACACATGCAGAGAAAGTCACATTAACGTAAGCATCAGCTAAAGGCTGAAACATTTATGATAACAAACGTCTGTATACTGTTCAATTGATTTTCTCCTAAACGTTGTATACCTACGTTGCAGACAACTCAAGGCAAGTGAAAAATTTTTTGAAAATGTAGTTACGGAAAACCTTTTTTTCTTAAATTTAACATTTCAACATTTGTCATAATGTTCATTATATTTGCTCCTATATATGTTGTATACATAATACAAACGCACTTGGTATTTTAAAAATGTACACACATTGCATTTCTTTGTATTCTGTATTCAGCACATTGCCAAATGTTACGGAGTAAGTATTTTTATAACATAATGCTATGAAGAAATAGAATACGCGCCTTCCTAAAAACACGTAAAAATTGCTGATCAGAGGATTTACACGTAGCCTAACCTATGTGCCTCCGTAACAAATTTGCTACAAAAAAATGTACACAAATACAGTTACAAATAGTAAAAACATTCAGAGGCTCAAGTTGCAAAGGAAGTTGTGCGTCCGTCACCGACTTGTCACCGATTAGAGTACATGCTGCCCTTTCCCAATATTTGAACAACGCAGCAATACGGTGCGATTCATAAGTGGTTAGCTGTCCCTGTCATGCAACTATTTCGGTTTCTTCTTTAAATATTGTACATTATGGTTCGCCGGCATGTCATCTTCAGTCAAATTTTTTTATTAGTGTAGTTACGGAGAAACAATTTTTAAAAATTAAACACAGTGCCAAATACGTACAGAGAAAGTCACACTTACGTGAGCAACAGCTAAAGGCTGAAACAATTATGATAACAAACGTATGTCATACTGTTCAATTTATTTTCTCCTAAGCGTTTTATAAATAACATACAAACGTATTTGGTATTTTAAATATGTATATCCCACGCATTTCGTTGTGTTTTGAGTTCAGCACATTGACTATTGTTACGAAGTAAGTATGGTCTATAGCATAATGCTACGAAGCAAGTCAACAAGCGGTTTCCTAAGAACATGTAAAATTAGCTGATAACAAGATTTACACGTAGCCTAACCTATGTGCCTCCGTAACAAATATTTAAAGAAAAAATATCCACAAGCTGTTACAAATATTCTTCGTATTAAACGCGTTCAAATGCTCAAGAAGCTAAGAAAGCTGCCAGTGTGTCATCGTTTCCTCTGATGCAATAGAAAAAAGTGTAAAATGTGGCACTTTCCCAACATTCGAACAGCGCAGCAATACGGTGCAATTCAAAAGTGGAGCTGTCCTACTCATGCCAGTATTTCGGTTTCTTCTAAATATTTGTACATTACGGTTCGCCAGCACATCCAAATTGAAAATCTTTTATTAGTGAAGTTACGGAGAAACACTTTAAAAAAATTAAACATATGGCCAAACACATGCAGAGAAAGTCACATTAACGTAAGCATCAGCTAAAGGCTGAAACATTTATGATAACAAACGTATGTAATACTGTTCAATTGATTTTCTCCTAAACGTTGTACACTTACGTTACAAGCAGTCATGTAGTGAAACTATTTTTAAAATGTAGTTACGGAGAAATTCTTTTTAAAAATCAGACAGTCCCAAATACATGCAGAGAAAATCACACTTACGTGACCAACAGCCAATTTCTGAAACAATTATGGAAACACACGTATGTCATACTGTTCCAATTATTTTCTTCTATACGTTTTATAAATAACCTAAACAAACCTATTTGCTATTTAAATATGCACACCCTCGCATTTTTTTGTATTTTGTATTCAGCGCATTGCGTAATAATACGGAGTAAAGGATTTTTTATAACTTAATGCTACAAAGCAGCGTCAATACGCGCCTTCCTAAAAACACGTAAAAAATGCTGATAAAAGGTTTTACACGTAGCCTAACCTATGTGGCTCCGTCACAAATTTTTCAGGAAAAAAATTGTGTACACAAAACAGTTTAAATATTCGTAGGAGTAAGAACATAATATATTCAGAGGCTAAAGTATCAAAGGATGCATGACGTGTGTCACATTCTCCTTAAAACCAACATCCGGCAAGGTTTTCTATTTGCTCTTTGAGTTATGTGCACTATGGTTCTAAGACAAGTTGTTTCAAGATTAAATTCTGTAAATGTGCTGTTACGGAGAATAGCTTGTAATAAAATGAATAAAGTCCCAAATACATACATGTCAAGTCAAGTTTACGTGTTCAAGTGCAAAATGCTCCTAAAATAAAGCAAACACACGTAAATCATTCTGTTCAATTCACTCTCTGGCAAACGTTGTATACGTACGCTGCAGACAAGTCCAGTAAGATATTAATAGTATAGTTACGGAGAACCAATATAACCAAATTGAATGTAGTCCAAACTACAGCCATGGGAAGTCAAGTATACGTGTCCAGGTGACAAATGCTCCAAGTGTTTTTTTTCTGAATTGTTGGTAAACTTTGTAGACGGAATATGGCCGATATGTTACGAAGTAAATTTTTATGAGATATCGCTAGGAATCTTGTAAATACGCACCTTCCAAAAAAATAGGTAAAAATTGATGATCAACAGTTTTACACGTAGCCTAACCTATGTGGCTCCGTAACGAGTTTTTAACGAAAAAATGGAGTTTTCCCAAATGAAATATAGTCCCAAATACATGTATGAATAGTCAAGTTTACGTGTCCAAGAGCAATATGCTCCAACTATGCACACTACTGGAATTTTATTAAATTTTGTACACGGAGCATTGCCAATTCGGTACGATGTAAATTACATGAATCGCGTCAATACGTGCGTTCCTTAAAACACGTAAAAATTGCTGATCAGCGGTTTTACACGTAGCCTAACCTATCTGCCTCCGTAACGAATTTATCAGGAAAAAATATTTTACACAAACAGTTGCAAATAATTGAACAAGTAAGAACCTTCAGAGGCTCAAGTAGCAAAAGAAGAGGTACGTTTGTCACCATCTCCCTAAAGTCAATATCTAGCAAGTATTTCTATTTGCTCTTTCTGTTGGGCACTATGGTTCTCAGACAAGTTATTTCAAGTTAAAATACAATTAACGTTTTGTTACGGAGAATAGCTTATAATAAATTGTCTGAATGAAAAGTCCGAAATACATGTTAAGATAAACATTTTACGTGCGCAGGTGCGTTATGATAATAAATAAAGCATATACATATAGATAATTCTGTTAAATTCACTTTATTTTCATTGTCGTATATGTGCGTTGCAGACAAGTCATTCAAGTAAAAATATTTTAACAGTCAAGTTACGGAGAAGCCCCTTTTTCAAATGATATAAGTTCTGAATACATGCAGGTAAAGCCAAGTTTACCTGTCCGCCGGTTCAATATGCTCACGCTATGCACTTACCAGCTGGAGACTTTTGTAAAAAGCAAATGCACTTTATAAAAAAATTCTTTTTAAGAATGTTTGTGTATAAATGCTTCACGCAAAATAATTTTTCATAGGAAATGCCGTAGCTCCGGAACTATCAGTAAAAATTTCTACTTCTCCGTAACTAAAAATTCTAAAATTTGCATCTCCGTAACATAATGAAAATTTGATTTTCCCATGTTAAATTGCACTTACGAAAAAACCCTTGTTACGGACTTTTTTAGAAAAAGTCACTTTAAAAAACCCGGGTTTTCTCGAAAAACTACCCGCTTTTTCGGTGAACACGCTTGGACACTTTTACTCAGCACTAAATTCTCTATCGAATGCGCACCCAAATTTTTGAAATCGGGCGGTGTGATGTCGAAAATGGTCGTTATATGCTGTCAGCAATCATAACCTAACCGACATGCAAACTCATTGCAAGCCATTGCAAACTCATTGCTAGCCAGGCCAAACTCAGTGTGAAGCCATGCAAACTTCATTGCCAAGCCATGCAAACTCATGGCAAGCCATGCCCAACAACTCACTGCCAAGACAGGCAAACTCACTTGCCAAGACAGGCAAACTAATGCAAAGACAAACGGCAAACTCATTGCAAGCTATGGCAAACACATTAGCCAGTTCATTGACTTAAACACATTCGCAAGCCATGCAAACTCATTGCAAGACAGCCGCAAACTCATTGCAAGCCATGGCAAACTCTTGCAAGCCAATGCAAACTCACTGGCCAAGACAGGCAAACTCACTTGCAAGACAGGGCAAACATAATGCAAGACAGGCAAATCATTGCAAGCCCATGCAAACTCATTGCAAGCCATTGCAAACACATTGCAAGCCATGCAAACACATTGTCAAGCTATTGCCAAAACACTATTGCCAGTCATGCTAACAATTTGCAAGCCATGCAAACTCATTGCAAGACAGGCAAACTCATTGCAAGCCATGCAAACTCATTGCAAGCCATGCAAACTCATTGAAAGACAGGCAAACTCATTGCCAAGCCATGCCAAATCTCATTGCAAGCCATGCAAACTCAATTTGCAACGCCATGCAAAACTCATTGCGCCAAGCCATGCAAACTCATTCAAGACAGGCAAACTCATTGCAAGAAAAGCGCAAACTCATTGCCCAAGCCATGCCAAGACTCATTGCAAGCCATGCAGAACTCATTGTCCAAGCCATTGCAAACACATTGCAAGACAGGTTCACTTCATTGCAGCCATGCAAACTTATTGCCCAAGACCATGCAAACCATTGCAAGCCATGCAAACTCAATTGCAAGCGCATGCAAACTCATTGCAAGCATGCAAACTCATTTGCAAGCCATGCCAAACTCACTGCCAGACAGGCAAACTCATTGCCAAGACATGGCAAACATCATATAACAGCCATGCAAACTCATTGCAAGCCATGCAAACTTCATTGCAAGCCATGCAAACTCATTGCAAGACAGGCAAACTCATTAGCAAGCCATGCAACTTCGTTGCAAGCCATGCAAATCATTGCCAAGCCATGCAAACTTCAATTGCAAGCCATCGCAAAATCATTGCCAAGCCATGCAAAACTCCATGCCAAGCCATGCAAAACTCATTGCAGCCATTGCAAACCTCATTGCACGCCATGCAAAACTCATTGCCAAGCATGCCAAACTCATTTGCAAGCCATGCAAACTCATTTGCAAGCCATGCCAAACTCATTGCAAGCCAGGCCAAACTCATTGCAAGCCATGCAAACTCATTGCAAGCCATGCAAACTCATTGCAAGCCATGCAAACTCATTGCAAGCCTTGCAAACTCATTGCAAGCCATGCAAACTCAGTTGCAAGCCATGCAAACTCATTGCAAATGCCATGCAAACTCATTGCAAGCCATCGCAAACTCATGCAACCATGCAAACTCATTGCAAGCCATGAAACTCATTGCAAGCCATGCAAACTCACTGCAAGCCATGCAAACTCATTGCAAGCCATGCAAACCCATTGCAAGCCATGCAAACTCATTGCAAGACCAGCGCAATGCTGGAGTGCAAGACTTTAACCTTAGATTCCTTTAAGCTACCATTTCTCGTAACTGAAACCTATTTACACATTCCTTTTCATTCTAGTCCACTACGAAACTTAATACCCATGTTGCTTATTTATATAAAATTGGCCATTTTATTTATTTATATATACTATTATTATTACCACTACTTTATATCGTGTTCATACAAATTAAATATCGTGAAACTATATGCTGCACGTGAACTATTTAACTTGAATAAATTACTTTTTCACTGCTTCTTCTAAATAATACCATTGTATGAGTATCACAAAGCTTTGTGAGAAAGTTAAGTACATCATTGATTTAGGATTTGTATTACGGAGCATGAAAATTATATCTGAAATACGGTAATTTAAGCAGAAGTTATTTAAATTTACACACTTACGGAAGCATGATGCGCCTGACAAAGAAGCGCCTCCGTACGAAATTTAAACCACAAAGAGAAATGCCAGTAGATTTTGGTATTTAGTAAGATAGAGCATCAAAAATTCAGTTCTTTCCCAGTATTTGAACAAGCGAATCAATAACGGCGCGATTCATTAGCGGGAGCTGTTCTTGCCCTGCCAAGTATTTTGGTCGCGCTTCTTTAAATTATGCTACATTACGCGTTGGCGGACAGACAGTCATCTAAAGCCAAAATCTTTTCATTAGTGTAGTTACGCGAGAAACGCTTTTTAAAAGCTTAACTATAGTCCCAAATACATGCCAGAGAAGGTCACGTTACCACGTGACCAACAAGCCCAAATGCGAAACCATTATGGAAACACAAACGCTTTGCCAAACTGGTAAAACTCATATTATTCTAAACATGTGTATACCTACCGTTTCCACACAATCAAGGCAACATGCTGAAAAATTTTTTGGGAAAAATGTAGTTACGCGAAAACCTTTTTCTTAAATTTAAACATTCAACATTGTCACTAATGTTCATTATATTTGCTCCTATATATGTTGTATACATGAACATACAAACGCACTTGGTTTTTAAAATATGTACACACATTGCCATTCTCTTATGTAATTCTGTCATTCAGCATCATTGCCAAATAGCTTACGGAGCTAAAGTAATTTTTATAAACATGAATGCTATGAAGAAATTGAATACGCGCTTCCTAAAAACACGTAAAAATTTGCTGATCAGAGAGTACACGTATAGCCTAACCTATGTGCCTCCGCTAACAGAAATATTG
>LJIJ01003236.1:0-20355 GCA_001718145.1 Orchesella cincta | reverse complement strand
ATTTTTATTTTTGCCTCACAATTTGCTCGGCCCGTCTTTCCTCCCTCATCAACGCCATCTTGCAGCGTCACCCGCCAATCCACCCATGAATACTCCAGCACCCACCACCATATTTCTCTTATCCAAGCATACCGCGGCACAAACAAACACCGCTCCGAGTACTTCGCCATCGCAAACAATCACAGCTAGCCAGCTATACGACTACCTCTGATCAGCACTAAATTCCCCGAAGACCAACCATGTCAAAAATATCTTGCCCCAATGGCCGGCTTTGCCAGGTTTCCATCGAAGCCTGTGCCGAACTTGGACCAATTTATCTCATACTAATGCATAAGTTTTAGCCACCCTACTCCACTGTCTATTGGAATTGCTTGGATATCGTGTTTCAGACACACACACACCGGGCCTGTCTGTGAACACCGATGCCTTGCTTTCGGCGTCTTTCGGTATGAATATAATAACATATTATCTCTCTAGTTGCTCTTTTGTCAAAGTCGGGCAAACATTGCCCCACATTTTTCATAAATATTCATAGCCATAATTTTTCGCAGCCCCTTCGTCTACATATTCTGCCCCAATACTTTTCATATTATACAGTATACATATTTTGCTTGGGTAAGCCAACCGTTAGATTTCATGACCAACCTTATGCATGTCTCTGCAGGTATCCCACATAACTTTTGAACAGCAGATGAATTTACACAACCAGTTTCAAACCATTGAATCTCCGTCTGTACCTTACGAAAAGATCGCTAAGAATCCGCGCACCGCTCTGTGAAATGAATAGCTTGTTATGAAGTTTATTCTTCTTCATAAGCTCAAGATTAAGCCGTGCTAAAATTGACAAGCATTAGCCATCCATAATAAATAACTCGCTATGACAAGAAGAGATGCAGTAACATTAGTTATAACAGGAGATCCTAAACACCTTGCAGATCTATCAAGGGCGAGAAGGCTAGCAGCCTAAACTCTACTTTACAATATCATGGCCCCCCTACAGCAAACGCATTAGTTGATCAACTAACCAAATCTTAATCGTCTATTGTAAATGCCTACATTTCTTATTCTCTGATATTCTTTGTAAATTGAAAATATACACTATCTTAGGCTTATATTAGATTGGGACGTTCAGTTTTAAAACCGCTTAAAAGCCGCTGATTAAGCCATAAGAATGATCAACAAACAGTGTACTCCTGTATCCTATAAGCCCGAAAGTTCAAACGTGGATATGCAGCACACATGTGGCCTATTAAAGCTCAGCGTGCGCAAGCGGGTTGAGCGGGTTGCTTCAAATGTCCCCTAGAGATCCATCGCGCGCTAGTTTCGCGCTGTTCAGCCACGCCTATAAGATAAGTACCCCGCTTTCCATCGTCCTGTAAGCGAGAGCCCTGATGTTGCAGCCATGCCGTTGAAAGCGCGCTATTTGCCGGATGAGCTTGCGATTGCGCTGATCCGCAATTTCCATTTATGAAGAGCCATTACACAACAAAGAGCCAAATAGATAAAGATCATATAATCGATGAATTTGCTCCCCCAATCGCCTGCTCATATAACGTCCTTTCAGCTCCTTTTCACCAAAAACTCCAGAAACGCTCCAGGCCGCATGAAGATATGCTTATAATGCTGCTAGAGGCAAGCGAACGAAGCCGAACTAACCCGCAATTCCCAAACCCAGACCAAGCACATAGTCATTTCGCCCCCCTGCGGCAAAAGAAACGATATTATCATGGATTCGCCTTTTGTAAAAGAGAAATTACTCTCAAATTATTACCTCTTGGGCCCCACCCAAATACAATACAATGTCCAACCCTATTTCAATGATGTAGTACCGAGGAGTGAGACAATGAGAATGGGATGAGAAATTCCTATCGAGTCTTCTTATATACTATAAAAAATCTTACAGCATTGACCAGTAAAAGTCGCCCTGTAGTTCTACTCGATGATAGATTGAGTGTCCCTCTTTAAGCTTTACGAAAACTTTTTTACTTACGGAAACATACGCTCTGGACTTATCAAGTCCCACCGAAGTTTTGCCCTAGTAATTTAAAAATATTAAGCGAGATCAAATCAACGTGAAAATCATAACATGGAAAAAGTTATCCATGCATCTATATAACATTCATTTGTCCAAAAATTTTCTGCAGACACATACACATGCCAATTACAGCCACCACCTCACGCCACACTGAGAGTCGACAGCCGACACGCCGTATTGAAGCATTTCGATAAAACTGGCACGCTTTTAACCTTGACCAGTTGGGTTAAGCCCGTGTCTTAAAGATACGAGAGTAAATATGACCGCGCTAAAAATTTTTTTGCTGACCGCGTTGGAATGAATAACTTTATTAAGCTTACTATTATTAACAGCTCACTTATATTTTCAAACATTACTTACATCACAACATTTATCAAGTTGCGCTTGCGAAAAGATTTCTCCCAATATCTTTCAACTGATTCTTCTCATTTTTTATGCTTTAGAGAGGAATGCCGCCCAACGCAAACTCATTTATGCTAAAGATGGCTTCGCGATTTATTAACAAATATCACAAAAGAAAATTAGTAATCTTCAATAGATCTTTCGTTTAAGCAGCGCCCCGGAAGCTAGATGCTGGGTTCGCTCATGAGGCACAATATATATCTTCCATCGCCCTACTTCCGTTTCCCTGCTCTGAGACCGTTGAAGCTTGATTTATAGGGTAGGGTTTCTGATTCGGCCGGTTGTGCAGTTGAATTATAAAGGCAAGCACAATAAGAGCAAATAGATTGAGAGAAGAATTATCAAGAAATTTCCAACAAATTTTTCGACCCCAAAATTCCTGATTCTGGTTTTTTGATGTATTCTATGCTAAGTTTCGCTTGCAAACTATGAAGCCGCGTGCGAACACGAGCATCCTCTCCGATTAAATTGTCATTGGTTGTTCCTGCAGGTTTTTTATGCAGTGAGAAAATATATGACGTACAGAATTGTTGATTCACCTCCAAGTTGGAGTAGAGTGTTTATTTTATTGACTGAAGTTACTTGGAATTTGAAAGATTATTTCTTTATGAAGTGAAAACCCAATCCAATTAATTTTGAACAAAGTTCACCAGCTAAAGTTGAGGTGGTTCTGGTTGTTCAGCAGTGTAATAAGCTCCCGTTGCCATCGCCGTATGAATGGACCTCCTGAGTTGAGATTGAGATCGAGACGGAGCTTCGGTTACCACTCCCAGGAGCGGATCTCGTGGTCCGCGACGCAGTTGCATGATGAAGGCATACACAACAAACATGAGGTAGCTTTCAATAGCAACTTCGAACAAGTTCCCAACCCCAGCCGATCGCAATATTACGGCCTCCCCGTATGCCCCTGTGAAATTGAGGATGGCGTTGACAAAAGCTTGTACCACAAAGATTGCTGTGAATACAAACCACGGCCAGCACATGACGGCGTTTTTCTGAACAAGAAGAAACCCGACATTTACTCAGTTAGAAAAACCGTTTGAAACTAGAATAACTTACTTTGTGAGCTCCCAGGTACAACACGATGGCCACCACCAAGCCAGTGAGAGAAAAGATGTAGTAAAAAGTCACAAGAGGTGTAGCATCTACCCTACCTCCAAGTCTTGGATGAGCGCTGTGAGGAAAAATCACAGGTTAAAACTCAATTTTAAATTCAATACGACATGATCTTCTCTGTTTGCTTACGATTTGTTGAGGCAGAATCAATTTTGACCTTCGCCAGACCCACAAGACCCACAGTAAATAGGATAACTAATAAGCCAGTCAGCACCTTTGAAAATTGAGAAGGTTAAAAGTTAATAACTTGAATATCCTGAGTTTTAGTTAGTTTTCAAACCACTTACTGTGTGAACTATCGCTATATTTATTTTCACGCCCCATTGTAAGGACGTGCACGGACACGGGTTGGGAAGCATTTTGAGGAAATGTGGGAGGGGTTTTAGAGGTAAACTTGACAATTTTGGTTTATTCAGGAGGAAAACAAGAGAAAAGTGACAATGTTGAACACCGACAAGAAATATTTGACAAATTTAAATATTTAAGTGTTTTGTATTGTGTTGCTTTAGAAATCTAATGTAGAAAACCCCAAGTTGCTTGGATTGAGAAGGAGCTCAGCTAGAGCAGATTCTCCAGGTTCAATTGAAATCGTCTTTTCTCGTTCATTTTCCTGACGCCGGTTCAGTTGCTTGATGAAAGCGTGAACAACAAAAACGAAGTATGTCTCAAAAAGAACACTGATCAACTCCCTAATCCCGGGTGATAAAAAGCTCCTCAGTTCCCCGTAGGATCCGGCAACTGCCACGATGAAGGTGATGGTATTTAGAAGAATTAGGGTGGAGGTGAATCCAATCCATGCCCAGCACAAAGTGATGTTCTTCTGAATAAATACCAAAAGCATTAAATAAATTACCCAGTTTCAGTTTCTCAGTTTTGTTCAAGAAGGCTTACTTTTTGAGCACCCACGAATAATACAAATGCCATCACAAAAGCAAGAGTGAGAATGATGAAGATAGCGACTATAAATACCCAGATAGTTGTTGCCCACTCGTTGATCCATTCTGAGTCTGGTTTCTCCCGGGCTTTATTCAGACGAAGGCTCGTAACAGGAAAGTATATTCCAATGATATTTCCCACCTTGAAAAATGAATAAATATTTAGAAGCAACATTAAAAAATAGTTGTAAAATTTGCTCAATAGCAGCCACGATTTTACCACGTACAGCTTCAACTGCCGCCACTGACTTGACGCCTGTTTGCAAGGACATACATGGGCAGGGATTTGGAAGCATTTTTGTGAAAAAGAGAAAGTTTTTTGCTAACTTGGCAATTTTGACTGATTTTTAAATAAAAAGATCTGGCGAACAATGTAAAATTATTATTAAGAACATGCTACTCTCATCCTACTGAAATCTCGTAAGTCTTATCCACAAGTTGCGTTAGAAATGCAGGTGACATTTTATTGGAATTTACAATAAATTTGAAAATTTGAAGTTTGGTCTTTGATGTCTTTCATTTTGTTGTAAATATTACATCTGTTTATTATGGAGCTATCCGTTGATTGTGTGAATAAAATCAACAGTATTTTATTATAATTTATGCTGGTTTTATATCGGAGAAACTTGAATTTGGTGGTTGAGTACTAGATGCTAGTGCGTCTTTGTTTCATTATGCCTCTATTTTGTAACGATTTTATTTCTGCAAAAAAGGCACACATCTCTAAGTTTATAGTTGTAGAAATATTTATGTTTTATTCATGCGGAAACCCAAAATATTTTCAGCAAGCCATCATGACTTAGCAGAGTTAAAAAAATAATGTGTGATGATTACGGTATAACTTGGCTCTATTAGTTTGCATTATTAATACATTACTACTACTACATTCGCTGAGGAAATTAGGGGTTCATAATTTGATTCTCTGCGTTGTTGGATTGGTCATGAGGGTCGATGTGAGTGGCCGCTTAGCAAACTCCTGCTGCTTCTCACCTCTCCTCGATCAGTTGACCAACATGAATTCAGTGTTTCTTCCGGTAACTCTTCTATGAAGTCGCCAACAATCACACTATAGTAGATCAAGAGGACTGTTTCGACCACTAGTTTCCAGATGAGAATGAAGATGGTTTGTCCGGTGAAGAAAATTTGATCATTCGTTGACTTCCAATACTCGACGAAGATGTAAAGGTAGAGAAGTATATTGAATCCTGCTCCAACCTTCCAAAAATAGAAAGGACACTTCAATTCCTGGATAAAAATAAAATGATCACGGATCAGTTACACATAACCTATGGCAAAATGGTGAACAGAAGCAATACAGCTTACCTTCAGAGCTCCACACCATATAAACATTGTAAAAATGATTCCGAAGGCGGAAAGTGCAAGGAAAAGAACATATTGGATCCTAACTGGTGCCCACTTTTTCGCGGAGTCAGCATCCTTCTTTGTAAATTTAGCAAGGTCCACTATCCAAATCCATACGAAAGTGGGAATGATCAATTTCAACAGCTGGAAAAAATAGCATGATTAATTTATGACACTCAAAGTAATTTGAGATTGATGTTTTATCGGAGGAGTTGGAATTAAGTTTTAGATTACATACAGCGTCAGCTATAGCCACCAAAATTACAGCTGTCTTCGGGAGCACACATGGGCAAGGGTTGCAGTTTAAGACGGGCATTTTTACGGAGGGTGGAAAATGCGTTTGCGGATGAAACTGACTGAACGTGAAGTGAAGGCAGATCGAGTTGAATGTAATTTGGAGTCTGAATACAGTAATTTAAAAATGGAAGCTAATGATTTAGTTTTATTTCCATGTAGTTCGATTTTTGCGTCCAAATTTTGAGACAATGTTTATCTTCATGTTGCGTTGGCCACCCATGCATTGGAAACTTTTCAGAGCACCGTGAAACATCTGAACATTCACCCAAAACGGTTGGTTTAATTATTCATTGTGATAATTTATTGAATTCCTCGCACAGGTGAGATTTGGAGGCATCATTCTGTATTTTTTAACAGGATGAATATGACCATTAAATACGCTTGATTATGACTAAAATAAAGTTGCTCGGCTTTTATTCAGCTACTACTCTAATTATTCCATAATTTATGTTGATTTTAGACCGGAGAAACTTGAATTTAGTTGTTGGATTGTTGAGCTTGAGATGCAGGAGAGTTGAATTGAATTGAGTGTTTTGTCTATTGTTTATAGTTCGCCGTCCTACTATAGTTTTGTATTTAATCAGTCATCATAATGTAGCAGAGTTTAAAAGAATGTGTACGTATTACAATATAAATTGGTTCTATTAGTTTGCCTTATTAATACATTACTACTACTACATTCGCTGAGGAAATTAGGGATTCATAATTTGACTCTCTGCGTTGATGGATTGGTCACCAGGCTGGTCTTGAGCTGGAGCTTCAGCTTGAACTTGATATACTCTTGAGGCTTCCAAAGTTTGCTGTTGTCTTTCCTTGAGCAGTTGACGCCGAAATTCCCCCACAACAAGAGAACAATAGAATATGATGACATATTCGACCCATTTCCAGATGTAGATCCCTATTGTGTAACTGGTGAACATATGTTGTTTCTTCGTTGTCCCGAAGAATTCAAAACCGTAAAGGAAGAAGTATATGAACAAGCAGGCCATAGTTCCAATAGTCCAGATAATGTGCACCCAGGTATTTTTCTGGATAAACAAAAAGTATCAGTCATCTTTGCACAAGAAATAAACCATAATAACGGTCAGCGTTAAACAAAAAGGAACCCGACATACCGCAGAGCCCAAATCAACAATGACATATCCAAACCGATTCCAAGGCCGGCAACTACGAGGAAAACAACATATTGGTTTCCTAACCGGTGCATACATCTCCTCTACTGAAGCTAGAAACCAAAAGGAAACGTAATTAAATGGATTTAGATTTGATTAGAGTGTCATATCTATATTTTTATTGGTATAGCTGATTACGTTCAGTTGAGACTGACCCACCAGAGTGCTTATCCTTTTCATCCTTCAAATACTGATCCAGCTCAACAACAAAGACGCATACGACGATGATAGAGATGACTTTTAACACCTGGAATAAAATATTTATTGGTGTTTACCCAAAAAACAAGCAATACGGAGATGAATGAGACAAATAAAAAAGCGGGTTTGTAGGGTAGTTTGGAACCATACCGCTAAAGTTATAGCAGCCGAAATTGCACCTTTCTGGAGAGACATACACGGGCAAGGGTTGAAGTCACAACAAAAGCAATTCTTCTTCGCCATTTTTATGGAGGATGATGTAAAACGTGTTGGCTGATGATAGAAGTAGTCGAGTCACGCAGATTGAGTTGAGTGCAGCCCGGTTTCTGGATGGAACAAATGAGGAATGAAAACTGAATTAAGCTAATTTTAATTTTTCCAGCGGTCAAGATTTTTGGTAGTATTTTTGTTGCGGTAGACAACCAAATATTTGCATAAATAATAGATATCCATTTGGTATATAGACGATTGAAATGAGGATGGAAGCGTGCCCATACTGCCTAAAATGCAATATCTCCATACTTTATGTCCTACCACAACTACAAAACTGATTATAGTGGTTAAGAAATTATATTCAGCCATATGGCTGTTGAAACTGATAATTTATTCATGCAGGAAATCAAAATGTTTTAAAACTTTTATGCATCAGTTCAAAATTTAGAAATTATAGGAGATACTGTCAAACTACTGCTGGCTGAGGAACTTATGGATTTACAATTTCAGTTTTCACGTTGGTGGGCTGGTCAACTGGCTGATCTTGAGGTGGAGATCCACCTTGAACTGTTTCTTCTCCTCCTGATTGACGTGGCTCTCGCATTTCCTCTCCAACTTGATTGATGAATGCCAGCACAACAAAAGTATAGTAGATGAAGGGAACCGTTTTAACACCTAGTTTCCAGATGAGCATGTAAACCGTGTCTGTGTTGAAGAAATATTGTTCCTTCGTTTTCTCCTTGTATTCGATGCCAAAGAGGGTAAGGTAGAGAATCAATGTGAGTATTGATCCAACCACCCATGCGTAACACAACTTGGTTTGTGTCTGGAAAAGAATGAGAGTGATCAGTCGCACTTTACAAAAAGGAATTCCAAAATCATGAACAGCATGAAAATAACTCACCAGCAGAGCTCCAAACAACAATACCATCGCAAAAAAGACTCCAAAGGCGGAGACGACGAGGAAAGCAACGTGTTGGTTTCGTATGGGCGCCCACTTTTCTTCGGTTGTAGCTATAAAGAAAATATGCAAAGTAGAATTAAAAATCACAATAATCCCGACTTCTGTTATCCTACGACGTTATTTGTTTATGTACTTACGACCAGGACGAGGAGGCTCCTCAAAGTCTGCATATTTTAAAAATTCATCAAGGTCAGCAAGCGAAGATCGTACTACAAAGGAAGCGATCAATTTCAACCCCTTTAAAAACGGTAATAGAATTTCATACGAGAAAAGCATACATAAAGAAAGGAAAGAAGGAGATTAATTTAGTCATTATAGTTTTGGAGGATGGTATGAAGGCAAGGTTTACATACAGCGTCAACTATCGCCACCAAAATTACAGCTAGTTTTAAGGGCATACATGGACAAGGGTTGCAGCAGCGGATGGGCATTTTTGTGGAGATGGAAAATGCGTTTGAGATGAAACTAGGTATTCCGTGACTAAACATGAAGTGACGGCAGATCGAGTTGAATGTAGTATGATTTCTGGATGGAGCAAAATAAAAATAAAAGCTAATAATTTCATTTTAATTTGATTTAATTATATTTTGCATCCAAAATTTTGTCTTAATGTGTATGCCTGTGTTTTGTTGGCCACCAATTCATCGGAAACTTTTTCGCTGCGCCGTGAACCATTTGAACATACACCCAAAAATGTTTGGTTTAATTATTTGTGGTGATGATTTAGCGAATCCATATCTCCTATGCAAATGAAGCCAGGGTTAACCTCCGACTTCAGCTAGTGGCACAATTAGTGTTGAAGACCAGGCGGCAGCCCCTGTTGCCTATGAAAGTGAAAGGAATGAGAACGTACAAACAATCTATAAAATATAATAATATCAACCGAAAGCATTGAGTTTACTTTATTCATCATCCAAATGTACAATCCAATTGCCAAAAAGGAGCAAATAACGAGAATGACGAGAGAAAGAATCGTTTTTGTTTGGAATAATATGTAGATCGTACCAAGGAGAAGGTTGTATGGAAGATAGGCACTAGTCAACACTTTTTTTTGCAACGTCACTACGTTCTGTCCAACCATTCAATTCAATGCAACCCGTACCTGAACTCCAACAATTATTACCTTCATCAAGGTGGAAGTGAACAGAGTGTGTTCAAAAGCTTCATGGAAGAACATGGCCACACTTGGGTTGACGTTGTGAAAGTGGATGAGAACACGTACACCATTGACCTGGTGGCTACCAACATTCAAAACTTTCCTAAAGTAGGAAAACTCATCTTCAGATTCTGTTGATATGAAGTGATATGTTGATATGATTCTGTGGGGATTGTACAGAGAAGCTCAGATGCAAATCCTACACAAATAGTTTTGATTACAAGAAGGCTGATTCTGGTTGTGTAACAGAAGCGGAGGATTGTGGTGTGGAGTATTCCTTTCTGAAAACCAACGCGTGGTCGTTATATTTGACATAATTATCGAACTGTAATAAAATTATTTGACACTATAAATCTCTTCCTTTAAAAGTGCCGCCGAGAGAACGAAGATTTCAACCTACTAACAAGTATTAATAAATACAGTGCTGTTTGTATTTCAAACGGCATTATTAAATAGCAATTTCAACAAAAACCTGCTTTCCACCAGGTTATCACAAGGGATGATTGGTCAAAAGCGGTTGATGCATCAGTAGCGAGATTTTCTCAAATATTAAAATTTACACAATTTTTTTATTGCTCTAAAACCATAAATTTTGATAATTTTAACTACCAAACGTATTATAATTTAAAATTTTGTTTTTTTCCATATTCATAATAGCATTTGGCATTAAACTGTGGAAAATTTTGATGAGGCTGCAGCCAACGGTGAGGAGGTGGAGGCCTGGAGCAGAGGTTTACTTTTGTAACCAGGTTGTTTTGCAGAATAATAATCTCCAGCATCAGTAGCCTGGAAGGGATGACCGTGGTTGATCTTTCAAATTGCTGCGTTTCCGTCTTCCGTGTGAATGTTCCTCCCTGGTTGCTGACGCGCACTATTCCGTTAAGAAAGCAATGACAACAATAGCTGAGTATATTTGAAAGACATATCAGGCGAATCTGGAGAACATAGGCACCCCGCCTTTTCGTCCAATGATGTGTATCCTTGAGAACAAGAATCAAATCCGCAAGTGTCTCGGAGAATAGCTTTCGTTGAGGAGCGATACGAGTCCAAACTCATATATTTACAGTACCAGATCATTCTAGAGTAAAACGTTATTGAACTGCCCAGAAAATACTTCAAATGCTCACAGTCTCATCATTAGTAAAATTGTAGAGCATACCATTTTTTTGGCCCCACAATACCATCCAAGGACGGAGACCAACAATCTACAATGTTAATGATGAGGGCGATAACGAATGTTCCTTTCGATCCATGTTTAGCTGCTTCGTAGACAGCGGCTGAAATTTACAGTTTTTAATGCATTTTTTTATTTGGTTTTGCTTTCTATTCAAATAAATCAACACAACTCGCAGATGTTTTCTTACGATCAAAATATATTGTTGGGTAATCCAAAGCTATGAGAAATGCGCTAATTGCAAGAATGAAGAAGATGCTCATCACCTTCAAAATAAGCGAAAAATTTAGAAACTTATGAACAACAACTAGGAAATGATGTTTCATTATATAATGAATTATTGATAGAGGCTGGAGTTACGTACAGCTCTTATTATCGCCACTATCGTTACCTCCAGTCGTCAAAGTCATACATGGCAAGGATTCATAGGCCATTTTTGAATGGAAGTATACGAGGAAGTAGGTGAAATCTTTTATGGCAAAACTAATTTGTAAAGGTAGAGAAAGGTAGAAGGTTTGGTGCGCAACTAGCAGTACCGGATCCACATTATACTAACAATCCCTAATACAACCGTGAGGACGTCAACCTGACGCAATAACAAAATAAAAACATTTTATTGAAATAATTTTTTATGACGTTGGTATTAAACAATCTTTCGTTTGGATCTGTTGCGTTAGAAATACAAGAACCCTTTATTTCCCCCTATCTATTTTATTATGCACTATCTCTTCATCGCATTTATCGGTGGTTTACCTTTAGCCATTCTCACAATTCATGGGGCACATTTTTAGTAGTCCCAATATATCAACCATATCGTATCCAATTAATATGTTTAACTCTTTTATTACCTTAATTGCAACCATTCCATCGAATTCAGTGCTTCTCCGGTGGGTAGAATGAAGATATAGGCTGAATAGGCAGCAATAACAAGAATTGTCTACAAAAAGTTCATTGACCTTTTCGTCTCAAGACTGTTTCGTTTAAAACTAATTCTTAGTAGTCGAATCTTTTGTATTATTCATAATATATAAGTGTCATTGATTTAAAAGACAATGGCAGTTTGTGTTACTCTCTCACTAATCAAAAACGTGTTGTCGTGTCGTGAGTCATTTGCATTCATTACAACTTTCCAATATAAGCCTAACTACTATAAATTACTCATTTTTAACTGAACACACTTTTAATTGTAGTTTTCTCATAACCACATGGATCGTGTTCCAATTTATCTTAAAAACATAATGGTGCGTAACAGACGAAAAGCAGAAGACAATGGCAGTGAGGCAGATCCAGATGAAATCTCGGAAATCAAGGAATGCTGTCGTACTTGTTTTGTGATTTTTGCAATAATGTTCATAATCCTGGTGCGGTGTGTTTCACCCTGAGATCTCCAACTCTAGAAGAAAATGATAGTGTAATATACACTTCCATCGTAAATGGGAGTGAGCCAATGCTTCTAAAATCAATGGAAAACCAAAATACGACAGCCTTGGAGTTTTGTAATTCAATCCAACCCACCATCCAATGTCTTCCAGAATTTCTTGCTTCACTTGATGGGAACTGGGTCTGCGGTCTGAAGAATCTCGGGGAAAAGACAGCAGCAGTGAAAGGTTGCGTAGTTTACACCTATGGATCAAATGATTCTTTCTCGTTTGAAGCGGCTACATTAGTCAATACTTACTGCTCCATCTATGCATTCAATGCAAAGAACAAGCCAGATGGGAATCCAATTATTGAGAGTTGGAATCCAAGAATAAGCTTTGTCAAACCTGCAATGTTTGAAAGTGAAAGTGTGCTGAAAATGTTTATGCAGAGTCAAGAGCATAAACGGGGTTTGACATTTTGAAAGTTGATATAGACATGAATAAAATCGGGGTTTTGCCAAGAAAACTTTGGAATTCTTTCTGCAGTTCGGCCAGCTCATATTCAGATTCCATTGGTTTGAGGAAATGTCACATGAAACTTTTGAGGTAGTTTGGAATCTCATGACCGAGTTGCAAATTCAAGGGAGCTCAACTGTTCCATGCTGAATACAGATGCAACGAAGTGGAAGATGGCTGCGTGTCGGAATTTTCGTTTTTAAATACAAATGCCTCGTCGCCTTTTAATCCAATAAAGGGGTCTAAACATTAGTACAGAGATTTTAGGTTAGAAGCAACTTAAAATAAACTGACTTTAGATTGCGAGAATAAAACAAGTGTTAATTCAAGCATTTGTCGGATTCAGCATATTTTGTATGCCGGAAAGCAATTTTATAACAATAAGTGGTGATGAAATTCTTACATAACTCGCGACTGACAACCATCCATTGGGGTTCAGTATCATGCTGGTTTGAGATTGTTGGGTGGCATGTGATCAATGTGCTAATAACGCCTAGCTAAACTTCCGTTCAGTTTCGTAGTTGTTCAGTTCAGTTACATGCTAGGGTTCTTTCGGCTGGGTCAGGATTTTCAGGACGTTCTGCATTTCTTTATCAGCGAAATTTACAGTAATACGAGAGGGAGATTAAGTCTTACCAGCTTCGCAAGATGCCGTGAATTTAGATTGGATCATATTATGGGCATCTTGCATTTAACCAAGTAAAGCAGAGAAACAACGAAACCTTAGAATTACATAGAATGAGCTAGATAATATCTAGTAGATATTGCGTAAAAACTAAACTGATTACCACCACACATAGATCACCCAATGTTATAAACACACACCATCATATTCCGTATTTCATCAATGATTCTAAGTTTCGTTCTAAAACTAAGTTAATTAAGAAATACTTGCAACTGTGCAACGACAGCGTTACCACTGTTCAACCTTTCCAGTTTGTGAAAAGGGCCCGCATGAGACCATTCTTTGCTCGGCTGCTCCATGCACTAGAATCGTTTGTCCACGCTGGGCATGTGCTGCGCGTGCTTGAATTTTCTGCATAACTAAGATCGACTAAAATTTGGCAGTTCTTTCTATCATGTTTTAGCATACAAAATAAGAATACAAGCAGAGCTTTTTTCAGTTTCAATTCCTTCTCATTCATACCTTTTATTTCTGTAAGCTACAAATTTAGTACATGATCAATATTTTGCATCCTTCAACTCTGTCACATACAAGGGCTGAATTATTTATGTACAAACAAACAAGTCGACAAAGCCATCTGCACCAGGCCAATAATCACCCACATCAAGATGTTTAGCGACGAAGTGGGTAGAGGTCCACTTACAGTTGGTCGTTGGAGTCGCATTTCCTCATCATTTTCCATTATGAACTTTAAGACAGGAGAAAGCATGTAGAAATGGACGAGCATTGGACCAAATATAAAGAAGGCATGCAACGGCCACCTCCCAGACATTGGATAACATCGGAAATGCAGAAAGATGATGATCAAATAAAATATCAGATCCACAGCAAAGAATCAATCATGTCCCAACAAAACACCGTGTTTTCTAAACGAAACAATGTTTCAATGTAACATGTTATTGACAAATAATTTTGTTTTTTGCCAAAAGAATGCACACCTTTTTAGCCCCGATGTATAATCCAACGCTGAAAAAAACATCCAGAACGTAAAAGATTTATGAATGAAAAACATGGTTTCCCACATTTTCTATCCATTTTCTCATGTCCCGCTAGAATATCAAATCAATTATTGTTTTAAATATATAAATCAACTAAAGCACGTAGTATGTGTATTAATTATGCTTCTAAACTTACGATTAGGGTGATCAAGACCGACGAGTACACTGCCGATTATGGTTAGGTTGATTATACACCACAGTTTAGGAAAAAGTTTTTTAAAGTTATTTGAACGCGTTATAATTGTAAAGAATTCACTATTTGTTTGAAACAAAACTTAAGGACTTCCTAGTTCCAGAACGGCAATCAACTTTACAACAAGATCCATTTTTGTGGCATTTTAAGGAAAGTAAGGGCAGAGCGGAGGCCAACGTTTTCTAATGACGAGTCAACTTTATACATTAAATTTAATTTACTAACGTGCACAGAATCTGCAAACATGAAATTTTATTTGGACGACAATCTATAGCTATATTTAAATTATTTACTCTATAGAATTACCTTGGTTACGTTGTTAAAACAAATACATTTACTTGCTTTCTTTGACTTAACTTCAATGTTTCCTCGTTCCTTTGACCGTTATTATGTTTATGATTTTTCATTAAATTTTGGATAAATTTAAATCTTCGAAAATGGAGGTATTGTTGTATGCATTTTTATTTCGACTGTCTAAAATTTAACTCCATCTAGAAATGTAGAGCCGTGGAGAAAAACTGTACAGTCTAGAGATCTGCAGGTTCTGCAGCGAGGATTCTGAAAAACATTAGAAACATTATCGCAACTAGTCGTCTTACAAAAGGACGACCTACTTAAATTTTTAAACTATATTTCTTTTTATAACTATTTTATTACTATTATACGCATATAAGCGGTTTGGTTTGAATTCGTTTGTTCCTCTCTGCATTATATCATTTTAAAGGAAAGTCTATGCAATTACCTGTTAATGTATAAAATTAATACAATCACGTTAATTTTTTACAAGGCGTCTCGTATGCAAAGAAATCATTTCTATGCATTCCAAGTTTAGAATGGTACAATATTTATATTACCTGTTGTATTTACAGCTTAGGTCATCGAAATATGTATATAAAACTCCGTAAAAAAGTTTAATATTAAACATTTCATAGGATAATATACAAAAAATTGAAGTTATAGTCCAGTTTTTACTATTTTGTTCGTTTTCTAATTGTGATATGTTTTGATTTATAGAACTCGTGCGAAGCCGTCTTGGTGAATTAATTTAATTTCTTGTTTAAATTAAACCTGATAATAATAATTGTAATAAATTTCAATAGACATAATGAGACTTTGTGATGTAAGTCCGTGTGTAAAATTATGAATTCGTAATGAACTTACATTATACAAATACTGATGAATAGCGTGATCAATAAATCTAGCGTGGTAGTTTCGAATTGTGGCGTTCCATAAATGTTTGTAAAATAAATACCATAATGTATACATTCTCATACATGCAAACATTGTAGTGTTCTAAATATCCGAAATACAGAAGAAAATATGAGCGTATTCGCTATCGCTATTTAAACAAAAGCATGCGAAATTTCTAAACATAAAATATGTTTGTCTGTTTGTATATGACGAGGGCTGCTTCCGACTCATCTTCATCATGGTTCATCCAGTTTACTTCCTTGTCCTTATGACACTAAAAAGAACAAACTCATGAATATCTACACTGTATTACCCCTTTGAAGACGATTCTCTTGGCACCCACTTATCTGGAAATGAGTTTTCCATTTCCTCATCCTTATCAATGCTAACGGATGATAAACCAGTTCCATGCCATATTATAGGAATGATTTTAAACAAAATCTCATATAGCCCTTGAAAATTTATAACAAAGGCTAATTCTCCTATTTTAACTTGACCTCAATTTTTGCTATTAGAGGTTGCACATACCAGGAAATGCCCTATGGATTTGGACGTAATGGTTACACAACACCGAGGTTGATTATTTCAAACCCATGCAAACATATCAGACTGTCAGGAAAAAACTCCTGCAGCTCCTCATCAAATGGAGATTATGGAAATTAAACAGCTGGCGAGAAAGACTCAATATATCCACACATCCTGTGAATTTTCGTGCCATTCATATAATCCTTATAGCTTGGGCGGAGTTTTATAATTAAATAATTAATGCACCTTGAACTTGAGTTAGGATTTTGATGACAGCATTCACGCGACCGGTTTCGGTATTTATTTACCTTCTTCAGGCTACATAATAAGATAAATTAAAGTAAATTAAAGTAATGTCATCATGAAATATTTTTTACAAATAGTGATTTCTTGGTGATTTCATAATAAAAGTTACAATAGGAATTACCGTGGCTGGAATTCAGTTGTAGAGTTAATTTACATTTGATATAAGTATGGTTGACGTGTGATTGTGGAACGAACTATATACAGATAATATTATAATATTAGGAATGACATTGGTTGTGTAATTTTAGTTGAATGTGGAATTATTAGTAACTTAAATTAGATTAACAATAATTATGTTTAGTTACCTTGATTTATAGTCAAATATATGTCTTTAAGTTAAAAATTAGTATTATAAAAGACTACGATACTTTATGCACTTGCATACATAATATTTGACACATTCCTATGTGAAATGTATTTTTTAGGGATGTATGTATAGAGAACTGTATTTGTATATGTAAGAATGACATACACTTTCTGACTTCCTCTTTACACTTACTTTTGCATTTGCTTTAGTTCTGCAAGAAAGGCGGTTTTTACTAGCCCTCCTTCATTTCTTATGTTCTTGTAGAAGGGAATTACTATGAACATTTGTGAATGTCTTTGTTGAGGAAGTGTGGGCATTGTAAGATGTTATATTGCTGTAAGATTTCAGGTTGATGAATATTCAGGAATTTCAGTAGAAGTTTTGATTTTGGTTTTAATAGTTGTTCCCTAGTAGTCAAGCTTAGTTTTGCTGAATGCGGAGTCAATTATGCTCTCGGGTAACCTCTGCGAGTAAATTTTTGTCTAAGATGTTGAAGTTCTAATTCTGTGTATTATTATCTGAACATGATCTAATTACCCGCATTCCGCATGAATATGGTAGAGAATTCAATAAGTGTTTAGGGTGACTGGACGAATAATGAACAAATTCGTGTTTGCTCATTGGTTTAGAGTAAATTGAGGTAATAATCTGGTTGTTCTCGTTCAGTTCAATGTTTAAATCAAGAAAGTTTACTTTTTTCGTACTATATTCATATGTGAAAGTGAGGAAGTCGTGTTTAAAAACATTTGAGAGCCATGTCTCTATCTCACATTCAATCTCTGTAATATCTATTACCATAATAATGTCGTCGATAAAGCGACCCTTGAAGATAATTTCCTTTCTATTAATATTTTGTAGTTCAACTTCTGCTGTAATATTCGCTATTGGTACACTTGCACTATTACCCATTTGAATACCCTTTGTTTGAATGTAAATTTCATTATTAAACTCAAGAAAACTATAATCCAGACTGAGATCCAATAAAATCTTCAGGAGTTGTCTAGAGAAAGGAAATGGAAACTTCCTTTGGATGTGAAACTTATCAAAGAAATTGAGACAATTATTTTTACATACATTTATGGGTAACTCTAGATACATTGCGTTAATATCTGCGGTAACTAGCATGTATTTTCTTGTTGGGCAGAGCGTTAAATTTTGAAGTTGAAGGAGAAGGTGAGGCGTATCGAGTATTAAATTTGGAATGTGTAAACTCAGGGGTTTGAGACAACTTTCTAAGAGCATAGAAGCCCCTTTGTTTATACATCTAATTGTACTAGAAATTGGCCTACCCTTTGGGAAGATCTCAAACTTTTTATGTAGTTTAGGTAAAATATAAAAGTTCGCTGGAGCGTACTTTATTGGTATTATGGAATTGATATTTATTGATTTTAACAGATTATTTTTCAGAGATCTGGCTTTATCAACGTATTGTATTGTAGCGTAATCAAATTCGCTCTTTACAGATGGTCTGTAGGTTGTTTCGTCATTTAATTGTCTGAGAATTTCTGAATTATAATCATTTTTCAGCATTATACATAACCCTGCATTTTTATCACTTGGTTTTATAATTAAATTATTAATTGTAATGAAGGATTTTAGATGTACTAGTATTAAATCGTATAGTTTGTTATGTGGTTTGCTTTGGCTCTGAAGTTTAGAAATTAAAGTATTATGGAATTTGTTGGAAAACAAAGTATGTTGTAAAGGACAAGGTTTTGACGATGGATTTACAATCTTTTTATTCTGTGTACTAATAAAGTTAACTCATCAGGATCGTTTTTCCATTCCTTGGTTTTTGAAAAAGATATGCCAAGCGACTTTCCTCATACCTTCCTTAATGGCGGATGATAATTTATTATAATGTGGTTTACAGTTCATACTGAATGATAAACCTAGAACCAGTGCAATTTTTACTATACTTGGAATCGTTATGTTTGTCAAGTTGTGGATTGTATCCGGAGTTTGCTTGCAGAAGTTATACAGTTTAAAAAGTAGTTTCTGTTGGCTTTTACATAGTTTGTTGTAGAATGGTATTTGTTTTCCTAAATTAATAAAACGTCTATTTTTCTTAATAGAGCAGGTTGGTTGTCAGTCAATATTATTAAACGCGCTACTTTGAGGAATAATAGTTTCATTTGTGAGATCTCGGTTAGTATTGAATCTAGGGTTTGCCTCACGTTTTTCTTTATGTTTTCGAGACATAGTTACTTCCTTGGCAGACATTTTTCTATTTTCTCCAAAGTATCTATTTCTGCTCTTGGAATGACTATTCTGTTTATTTGGGATATTATATTCTGAGCTTTCTGCGTTGGGCTCTCCGTGTTAGTTCACATTGATCATAATTGAAAAAAACACTCCAGAACGTAAAAGATTTTATGAAATTGCAAAAGACAAATGGTTTCCCACATTTTCTATCCATTTTCTCATGTCCGCTAGAATATCAAATCAAATTATTGTTTTAAAATATAAATTCAACTAAAGCACGTAGTATGTGTATTAATTATGCTTCTAAACTTACGATTAGGGTGATCAAGACCGACGAGTACACTGCCCGATTATGGTTAGGTTTTTATTATACACCACAGTTTAGGAAAAAAGTTTTTTAAAGTTATTTGAACGCGTTATAATTGTAAAGAATTCACTATTGTTTGAAACAAAACTTAAGGACTTCCTAGTTCCAGAACGGCAATCAACTACAACAAGATCCATTTGTGGCATTTTAAGGAAAGTAAGGGGCAGAGCGGAGGCCCAACGTTTTTCTAATGGACGAGTCAACTTTATACATTAAAATTAAAATTTACTAACGTGCACAGAAATCTGCAAACATGAAATTTTATTTGGACGGACAATCTCTATAGCTATATTTAAATTAATTTACTCTATAGAATTACCCTTGGTTACGTTGTTAAAAACAAATACATTTACTTGCTTTCTTTGACTTAACTTCAATGTTTCCTCGTTCCCTTTGACCGTTATTATGTTTATGATTTTTCATTAAATTTTGGATAAATTTAAATCTTCGAAAATGGAGGTATTTGTTGTATGCATTTTTATTTCGACTGTCTAAAATTTAACTCCATCTAGAAATGTAGAGCCGTGGAGAAAAACTGTACAGTCTAGAGATCTGCAGGTCTTCTGCAGCGAGGATCTGAAAAACATTAGAAACATTATCCAACTAGTCGTCTTACAAAAGGACGACCTACTTAAATTTTTTTAAAACTATATTTCTTTTTTATACTATTTTATTTA
>LJIJ01003235.1:0-20372 GCA_001718145.1 Orchesella cincta | reverse complement strand
CCGGTCTATGACTCACACCTCCATTTGATCTCGCTTAGAACATGTCTGCCGCGGTCCAGACAGTGGTTTCGGACGGCGTGTAAAATACTGTTCCAAGAGTTAATGATTGTGTTCCAACTTGGGGTGGTAGGAACCCGAATCCGGTCAGTGTTCGACAAAACAGTCGCGACTCGGGGTCCCACGCTGAGGCGGTAACTAAGCCATTTGAGTGCAGTTGGGTAAGGTGGACGTTGAATGAGGCGCTGCTGCGGTAAGTCTGTCCAGCGCGAGTTTTCCCAGTCTCGGAACTGTGGGATGGAGAGACCTTTCTGAGATGCCAACTGTTGGAAGTGTCAGGTGTTGAGCGGAGGATGCCGGAAGGTGCTGGTGTGCAGGCGGTTTGGCTTGAGGTCGCATGTTGTAAGGCTCAAAGTTTGAAGCGAACTGAGGTTGCCGTTGCCGTTGGGTGAGGTACGCCAATCAAATCTTCTGGGTTGGGGGGTGGTGTGAATGGTCCTTCCGGAGTCAAAATGTCAGAGATCTTCTTGGAGGAGTGAAGGCTGGAAGTGTGGGTCCGGATTCCTCGCCGTGCATGCCTACTGCGTTGGAGGCTAAGGCGTTGTGATGACTCATGTGGATGAGTAGATTCTGCACGTTCAGCAATTCACAATTTAAAACTAAAACAACCACTTACTTAACTGTCGACTGCGCCATGTGATGTTTGGAACTAGGTTCCAATAATGAGGTTCGGAAACAGTGGTTATTAGTTAAGTTCCATTTATTCCTTCCAATACAATAATATAGAATGGTTACAAAGCAATGTGTATCAGTAAGAATGATGATGATGGACTGATCCTCCTCTGTCTCGTCTTTGCTGCTTTCTCGTGGTCCATACTCTTGCTTGTTCCGCTCCACTACTGGACGCTCCCATATAGGGTTGAATGCGGACCCGATGGCACAAAAGGCAATCCTTTAAAAAATCATAAAAAGTTTCCATCAAAATCCAGATGTATGTTTTACTTTAATAATTTTATACCAATATAATAATCTCACATTTATCTGTCCTTCATACCTTGACCATTTCCTTCCGTTCTTCGTTGGTCATCCTACTAAATCCACATGTTGTCTGGGACGTGTTCAACATTTCACTTAGCCAGCGTCTCCTGCACTAGTTATGACAGTTGAATCGTCTTGTCCTTAAACTCTCCCAGCTTCTTTATCACTAATGCACACACCTTATCCAGATTGCTCGAAGTGGACAGCTTCTTCTTCGTCACTTTATTCATTTTATTTGTTCCACGTAACTTGTCAGCCGCGTACGTGACCACAATTATTGCAATTCGACGATACATCTCGATTTCTTCATTCAGAAAATTTTGCTGTTAAGAAAAAATCAAAACAAACATAAACAATATGCTTACTATTGATGACGTTGAAAATTGAAACTTCCTCCATCATTAAAGATACGAGAATGGTGTAAATATCGTGGTGGATCTGCAACAACTTGTGTTGGCTGTCCAGGATGCTAGCCAGGCCTTTCGTAAGCAGGCTTGTATAATCCATGGAATTAACTAATTCAATCCATTAATAGGATTAGGATTAATTAATCCCTAATCCTCCCACACTCAATTTTTGCTGTAGATTAATCCTTAATCTATTAATCCACAATTTCCACAAAATTTATCTAATCCTTAATCCAAGTAATTGGGTTTTGAGTAAAACTAATCAGATTAATTAATCTCATATTTGGATTAATCAAACGACTAAATTCACGGCAAAAATTTAGAATTTTATACCGATTTTATCCATTTTAGTCGTACAATTTGTGGAAAAAACTCTCTGTTCTGAAGCATTGGCCAATGCCAGCATATACATTTGTTTTCAAGCATTTTAAACGCGTCACACAACGCTTTTTTGAAGAATTTACGTCTTGTAAGAAATAAGCTAACTCTTCAAAACACTGGTTTGAATTGCTGCTACAGTTCTACTGTTGGAAATCTAACTTTTTGTAGCTCTAAATGTTCTAATTGACAATGGCTGATGACGAGTGAAGGATAACTCATCAATTTTAAAGCTGCGAACGCTAATTCAATATTTTTTATTTATGAATTTTACAAGAAATTTTAGTTCATTTGGTTTACACAGTTTAAAAATAGGAACCATCATGTAAAAACGCGTTTTTATGCGTTTACTTGTAGTACTTTTTGTTAATGTTTGCACTTAATCCAATTATTAATCGGATTGGTTAATCCATTATCCTTAATCCAGCCTAGCTCGAATAGCATTAATCCAATCTGGATTAATTTTTGCAGAAAAACTAGACAATTAATCCATAATCCTTAATCCCAACAATGTCAAGCATTAATCCTTAATCCCTAATCCAGGGGTCGAAAAAATGTTGGATTATACAAGCCTGCGTAATAGGGTTCAAGCTCCATCAAGCTCCTCACAGGTTGAACGGTCCTTCCAACACTCATGATGATTACATTAGTTTTATTGATTACTTTTGAAATCAGACCAAAATATAAATGCACGTGAACAAAAAGGTTTTTTTATAAAACTGTGAACTAACAGTTCTGTGTGACACTGTTCCCTGCAAAAGAACCACTAGCTCTCTTGAGCATGTTTGTAAATACACGCATAACAATACAAAAACGAAAAAGGTGAGTCATTTGAAGGTTAACATATATAAGAAATTGTTTACAACATATCAATAATTGAAAAAGGTTGTAGATATGGACTTATCGCAACTGTTTCGACGTCGGAAAAAGGAAAAGAATGGGTAGTGAAGTTTGAGCTATAATCGTCAATAAAACTTGGACCCTTTGTCAGAATTTGTAAGTTACGGCTATTTGTTGGAATGAGACTCACTCAGTGAGTCATTGTTTGTTTTTACAGGAAATATAAATTTCGTTCTATTGGAGCAAATGTGAAAAGGCTTCATGCCTCAATATTGTAACCAAATCGGACAGTCTTGGTTTAAGGATTGCAGGGAGTAATTCATGTTGGATTTCAAAAACTTCTAGTGGTAAGTCCGTATCCGGGAAAATGTAGGATGTTTGGTCATATTCTGCACAGCTTTTGAGGAGAATAAGTAAGATTTTACGTATTATACGGGATTTTCTGGTGTCATAATATTTGGACGTTTTATGCAGATTCGTGGTTGCTTTGTTTCAAGTGTATACATTCATTATTAAAACAACCACAACCACTTGTACAATTCCCTAAGCTTTGAAAGGAGCGACTGCTTACATCCAGTGGAGTATCAAACCTTCCTTTCATTTTATGTACTAGGGATTTGTATACAACTTCTCTTGTGAAGAATGATTCGCTGTTTTTCACGTACCCAAATCTGGCTTCTGTGAGGGACGTTCATTTTCATCATGCATTATCAGTCACATAGCTCATTTAGCCGGTTCTGCTCAGTTAGCTACTGTTTGCCTGTTTATGCAGGGATATAGATGTGCAGTTGAGAGCAGAAAAAATGGATGAAAGTAGATGCGACATTCATTCATAATAGTGTTCATTATTACTTTCCTAATCGTTTATTTTATTTATTATAAATGAGTTAAATTCCATTGGACTCTTTTGCATATTTGTTGACTTTTTTTAATTAGTTATGTAATTTAAGAATTACAAATTTTAAATTTATTCATGTCCTGGATATTGAAAGTAATTTAACTATCGTATTATTTATTTTACCCGTCTTCTGGTAACTCAATGAATGCAAATAACAAAATCCAATTAAGAAGTATAACAAATTCAAACTAAAAACTAATATTTATAACTAAATGCACAAAATTATAAACTAACTTGAATTTACTCTCGCATCACTACACCTAACTGTTTAAAATTTCAAACCTGTGTACATTGCTTAAACCAGAACACTCCTAGTTTAGATAATTGTAGAAACAGTATATCAAATGCAGTAATCTAATAACCATTGGGATCAACAGCCGTTTCGGTAAAAACGTTGTCCATATTTTCTCTAAATTTATTGCGAAGCAGATCAGAATGTTTTGAAGTCGTTCCAGATTGTGGGCTGTTAGATAAAAATTTAAATTAAATTACTTCAATGTATAACTAATTATTTATTTTATTAAGAAGCAAAAAGTATTCAGTTACCTCTTTTTGCCCTTTTTTCGAAAAACAATGTTATGAGCATCTTTTTCATGCTTAGTAAGAGTCTCTAGATTGGAAAAGCTCTTCAAGCAGTAGGAAAATTTGCAGGCAAATTCTTCAATAGGTTCTTTAATAACACGGCGTTTCTTCAGCATTGGGATGTTAGACACCGAGCGAGTCATTCTGAACCAGAACCGTCAGAATATTCATATTGCATCAGAATCTGCGGTGGTTGCTTCCATCGGTTCAATGCTTTCTGTATACTCATCGAGGTCGGCAGCAACGTGTTTTAACTCAGTTCAGATTCTCCAGAGATAATTTTTATGGCACCCCCTTAGGATCTTTTCTAGCTCGGATTTCAACAAACTTATCTCGTCTTCCTCTTGGTTTTTACATTGGTAACATATTTTTTGTATTCTTGTAGCTTTTCGCAAAGCTCAAGTTTTTCTTTATTTACTATTTTAAACTCCTCCTTCACTTTATTCAACTCTAACTCTTTAGCTTTAACTTTGCTGTTGGAACTAGCAAGTTGGCTTTGCAATTTTCTGTTTCCGAGCTCACTTTTGTATGGGATGATTCCAGCTCTTCATTTTGAGTTTGCAATAGCAGAGCTGGTTTTGAAGCTGCACATTTTTATTTTTGGTCACTTCCAGTTCGTTTTGAGTCTCTGAGTAGAGATCTCTGGTAACATTTAGCTCTTGTTCTTGTTCAGCAATCCGGTTTAGTAACTGTTGACTCTCTTGAGCGCTTCGAGGAACTACAATTGTTTCCAGATGAAACAACTTAGTTTTGTACTGAGCATTTTCCGCGTTTAATTGCTCAATTTTTGAACGCATGCGAACGAAACTACGAACATCCATATCTAACACACTTTCAACAAATTCAACATCATAAAAGTTTTGAGAACCCTCGACGTCCTCTTTCTCATTTAAAGGTGCAGAAATGTGGTCTATGTAAGTACTTGAAGTTTTACTCATTTTGGAACTTTTTTAGTAAAAATATTTTATAAAGTTTTCAATACTTAAAGTGGGATAAAAGAGGTTGGTGTTTGACACTTGACTGCAAAATAATAACTGATTTTTTTGTGTCCATTAGTTAGGTGTTTGTCTGTGATGACAAGAATGCGTACGTGACCGAAGAAAGGGAGGAAAGAAGAGAATGCATTCATAGCTCTTGGGTTATGGGTACTTTTCGTACTTGATTTTAAGCCTTGTAGATAAATTTATCCATACCATACACATTTATCACAAACCACAAGTACGTAATGATAAAGCCATGTTTGTGTGATCCTTGTCTTATACACAGTATTCAAATGCTTAGCATCTGGCATGTACTGCTTTTTACCAATTAACGTATATTTTTGGTTGGGTTTAGGTACATTATTTCTGCAGGAACACAGCGTTTTATTGGAGGCAAAAGGATTAACAATGTTGAACGGAAAAACTGCGTGCCTTAAACAGCGAAGCCCTTATTTTTGGTTGGTTTAAAACCACGATTGTATTTTTATGACCTTCTATGACGGTGGTAGGTTCAAGCTTTTGAAAACTATTATTATGACTCGGTTAATAAATCATTTAATTCATTAGTGTCTGCCTACATTGAATTGTAAATTATCGTGGCGATGATAATTTCGATCGTAGTGGTTCTTCAAATCTATCTTAGGCTACTCTTCGGACTTATGTTTTAGCACTCACGTTTATAGATATTTTTACCAAAAACCATACGCAATTAGAATAACAGCAAGTTGTGGCATTATGTATATAAATAAAATCCCACTTAAGCAAAAGAACGCTCCTCCTTCACACAGTAGGCCATTTCTTTAAATCCTGTATGTGATGATGGACGTCCCAACCTAATATATTGTATTGCTCATGCACGCAGAGATGCCATTACGTTGGGAGGTGGCCAGCCCGTTGTAGTAATGGCCGACTGTGTGAAGGAGGAGCATCCTTATGGGTTGGTCAATAGAACGAGAAGAGCTTAATCTGCAAAATTGTTTAGGCGGTTTGGCTTACAAATGATTTAAACAGCCACTTTTGGTTAACTATATCAGGTGAAGGCATCGGTGATGTTTCGAATTCCATATGTGTATGTATGGTAGTGCTGGTTTATATAAAAGGAAAAGAGTTGCCTGAAAGCCACTAGCTTAAACAGGAACAAAAATGAACAGTTAGGGATGAGGAGTAAAGTCCCCCTCCTTCAATATCGATCTCTTTTGGTTCTGAACCAATCTACAACTCCAGCTTTGGAAAACTAGCAACACCTGCAATGTTTTTACAGGATCTGCCTTGGTTTCCATGATCATTGCCGTTTTAATTATGCAAAACCGGAATACCATTGTTCAGTTTAATTAACCTGGTTTTTGGTGGCTACGGATAATTTTTGTGTTTACATGATTTTGGAAGAATGTTGAGGAGGTCACGGAATCTCAAAAGGATGTTTAAAATGAGGCGAGATTTATATATTGAGAAATACACGGAATCTTGTCTAGATATGAGGATGCATGTGGGTTTTTATTTTTATGTGACACCAGAAACATTTATTAATACCATGAAATGGATTCTTGATCAATCTGTTACTATAGTTTTGACATTTTAGTATGCGTACATATATTTATAAATAACATATCGTTAAGAGCTTAAAATACTTACTAATTTTGTAAATAAATAACCAAACATAATAATAAGGTCTGTCCCGGAATAGAAAGATATATTTTAATTTTCCTATAATTTCCGTGTTTGGGGTCGTAGAGAATTGTGACTTGGGGGTTAGGTAGACACACTAGTGGCGAGTATGTGTGCTGCCCAGAAACGGATTCCGCCCGTCTATCCGGGGACTAGGCCATTTTTATGAAAAACGGTCAAAATGGAGTGTCCCGTAATAGAAAGATAATTCTTTCTAACTCGAATGCCTTTATTTTTTATTATGTTTAGTTGACATATGTAAGTGGGCACAGCTCCTAGGAACCCATTAAGCTCCACTTACTCGATGTTGTTTTTCAAATTTTTTACCAGGACGGAATAATTTGAGCTTACCTAAATTTTTTCAAATTTGCGTGTCTGTGAGCTCCTGTTTAGGCCAGCATCCATTACAAGGATATCATGATGATGAGGTACGCTTCCCCAAATACGTTGTACTTAAACAAGTTCGAATCAAGCTCGTGGATACAAAAAATCGCAATTTTTGATTTTCTAAATTTTTAAATCTTTGGGAATTTCTTCTTTCTGGAAGGCCTTTCCATGCTTTACCATCATCAAAATGACGTGAAATTTCATGGACACTTTCTAGACAACACTTGGACTTCATACTGCAAGAAAAAGGTTTCAGTCCATTCGATACTTCGTGAGCAAAGGGTTTTAAAATATTGGGTACCAAATGTTCCATAAGGATACATTGGGGCACATGGTACCAAATAACTGACAGCGATTTGCTCGCGAAGTATCGAATGGGCTGAAACTTTTTTCGTGCAGTATGAAGTCCAAGTGTTGTCTAGAAAGTGTCCATGAAATTTCACGTCATTTTGATGATGATAAAGCATGGAAAGGCCTTCCAAAAGGAAGAAATTCCCAAAAATTTGAAAATTTAGAAAATCAAATTTGAGATTTTTTACTTCCACGTGCTTGATTCAGAGTTCCTTTACTACAACGTATTTGGACCAACTTACATGAGTCTGATAATGTTCTTGGAATGGATGCTGGCCGATCAGGAGATCACAGACACGTAAATTTGAGAAAATTTAGGTAAGCTCAAATAATTCGGTCCTGGTCCAAAATTTGCTGAACAACATCAAGTTAGTGGAGCCTAATGAGTTCCTAGGAACTTTGCCCACACACATATGTCACCCAAATATAATAAAAAATAAAAGCCTTCAAGTTAGAAAGAATTATCTTTCTATTACGGGACACTCCATTTTGACCGTTTTTCATAAAAATGGCCTAGTCCCCGGATAGACGGGCGGAATCCGTTTCTGGGCAGCACACATACTTGCCACTAGTGTGTCTACCTAACGCCCCAAGTCACAAATCTCTACGACCCCAAACACGGAAATTATAGGAAAATTAAAATATATCTTTCTATTCCGGGGACAGACCTTAGACCAATTAAAAGTCTAACAATTTCACAATAATTTTAACCAAACAGTTTTTTAATAAACTAGTCCGTTAGTAAGGTAACTTAATGTTAACGATACAATTGTCAATAACTAATTATTAAACTGAATTCCTAAAACATTGTATATTTAATTGATGTAAAAACAAATTCATTCATAATTAAAGTAATTCATTTTCATATCTTTGTTCATAAGCATAACAGCAACTCCCCCTAGATCGATTGGTGAAGACAGAATTTCAAAAAGTCAAAAACGGTTCGAAAGTTATCGTGTTGACAGACAGACGACGGACGACGCGATACAAAGTCTTCTTAATATGTACCTAAAGGTACATAATAACAAAAGATAAAATAGTGATACATAAGATGTTACATACAACTTTCAGAAATATTCTTCTCTTACGACCTCGCCAATAATCAATCACTACCTGGTTTATGTAAACAATTATCTAGGTTTGACCTGACTTTTTCTAGTTAATACTTTGTTTCGTTTTGCAAAAATTTCACTGTACACAATTCTTAATAAATTTCGTATTTTACGCCTGCTTACAATTATAAAATTATAAAGAGTTGCTCCACAACCTACAACACCTTCGAATAAAAAACCAAGAAAGCTGAGTCCACAAGTACAGCAAAACAAATGAAAGATAACAACAACGTTTCCCTTCATTGTAGGTGTTTCTAAAACAATTTCAGTTGCTCTTGCATATTCCTCTTCAGCTACACACAGCCTAAGCAAATCCAATCACGTTAGTCCACCACAACCAAATTCCCGAACTTACAAGAGATCCAACCTTACCCCAAATATCTATTGAACCCAACCCCTAAATTCAAGAGAGAGCACCTCCGCCAGTAAAAAATCCTTGCCAACGAAAACATACTTCAATCCATCCTTTTTTCTCATACTTCGTGCCATTTTGAGTGCAAAAAACTTCAGGAAGAATTAGTGCGGATCTGTTACAAATTTTTAAAGTGTGAGTTACAAGCTTCCACTGCTTCTCATTGAATATTCTATTCTTTTTATAATTTGCGTCGTCCTGTGTTCGAGTTGCTTCAAATATTTGAAGAGTAGCGGGATGTAGCATTGAATTATCGATGTACTTCCGCGTTGCATTTGTGTTGACTTTGTCAAGATAATAAAAGCTTTTGACATTTGATTTAACAAAGAATCTATTCTTCCTCGCCAAAACGTGTTTCGAAGCTTGTGTCATGTTCCCTAATTGCCACTTTACATGGTCAAATTTATAGTTTTCCTCCACGGAAAGCATTGTGTATATCGTAAAATTGTTGGAAACAAGTTGCTCAAAGTGTCGATAAGGAAGCAGCTTTATCGGCGCGATAATATTATAAACATTATCAAATTTATACGCATTGCTTAATACAGTTCCAGCAATTAGTAACGAACCAAGCATCCATTTTAACGAAGAAAAATTGAGATTGCTACCCACAAAGGCTTCTCCTTCTTCAAGTAATATTATGATTGGCTGGAGAAACAAATTTGATGAAAATTTCTTGAAATCATCTCCTTTTAAAGTTTTATCACGGATGGACGCACCAAACGTTTCCACAAAATGAAATAAAACCGGAAATATCCCTACAATAATCACAACAATGAGCAACCAAACGTGCCATCTGTAGATGCTAACAAATTCTTCAAACCCCACAGATTTTTGGGAGGGTTTTCCACAACTCAAAAATTTGAGAGCTAGCAAAGGATTATTCATTTGGAGTGGCATATTGATGTAATTCGTATTCTCAAGCTTTCTTAAAAATACGTTTAAAAAAGTGTTATCAAATAGCCCCTTTTTGCCATATCTTACTTCCATGTCAATACATTCAAACCGGCTGTCCATTCATCATATAAATGGAGGCTCGTGTTTGGAAAAATCAATTGCACGACATTAACTGCAGCATCCCAAAGCAGCTGACGCTCACCGTTTCTGTTGTATATTTTGGAGTTGGGTTGACGGTGATGCCAGACAATAAAATATGGATTTCTGCTGCACCGCCTCCCGAGATGTTTGTCGTATTTATCGCCCACGTTGATATATTCAGTTTTCCACGCAATAATTGGGCTTTTGTGAAATCTCTTAAGGTTTACAAACATAGCTTCAACCGACATTTTCCAGAAATGGGCTTGAAGTGGATGTAAAATGACTGCAGGTGTATTATAATTTGACTCGATCGTCAGAGCACTTGAGGAAAGAATTTTCAAGCGGAAATTTGCTCCTGTTTTTATTTCATGGGTTTCAAGGAAAACAAACAAATCTTTTGTTACCCTATATCTTCTCTCTTCTGTTATTTTGTCCAACCAACACTGAAGCATATAATTTAGTTCGCGCTCTTTGCAATTGCGGTAACTCCTTTGAAATATCAACAGATTTAGAGGTTGTGCGGGCTGGAGCCGAAGTGGATGATAAATTTTTTCTTCATCCGGACGACCAAAAGTAATTAGACTGTGTAATCTTTCGTAATTTGTGCCCTTGGTCTTTTTTAAATTATAATTCCGAAGAATGTGATATTCAAAAGGATAAATTCCAATACTGATTTGGTAGTTTTGTGTCTTCGATTTTACCATAAAAGTGACAAATTTGAGCGTCAGACACGGACTCACGAAATAATAGCCACTGTAAAACATGTCAGAAAATTCGCAAGAGGTATCATAAATGGCAGAAGAATTTTGACGAGGTTTTGTACCCTTTGGAACCAAAATCAAGTTGTGTTTATCCTTCCATTTCTTTTTAGATTCAACCCAAATAGCTAGTTCGGGTTGCCTTAGAATTATTGGAGTTTCCCATGGCAATAAATTGATTCCTCTGTAGTTTGTTAAGTGAACGAAACAGTTTTTGAATGGGGATAGCACTTCATTCAGGTTTTCTATCGGTGTATGAATTTCATTCTCTGCTGTCGATAATAAACGTGGATCTAAATCTTCTGGTGGAATGTTGATAGTTTTCATGAGTTTATCAATGGGCCAATTAATAAGTCATCCCCAATGCACAATGAAATTGCTAGAAACGTGGTAAGCTCAGGATTACTTTGTGATTTTTCCACATTTTCAAACAATGTACCCAGCTCAAAATTTTTACTTTAGAAATTTAAAATCCCAATTTTTATGCCATCGACATTGGATTGGAATTGTAGAAAACATTTCAATGTTCGGTCACAGTGAGCGGTACGTTGTAATGCATGACGTAGCAGCTTTGAGAACTCTTGTAGCGATTGAACGATACTTCTAAAAAAATTTGAGCCGTAGTTGATTGCGTTTGGAGCAGTTTACAATCTTGGCCTCCAACTTCCAGTAATGTCGTCTTATATTTGTTAGAAACCGGAGCAGTGCCACAAACTCGAAAAACGCAATATAAATTATTCTGTTGTTTTTGACAGGTGTTTTTGCAAAACAATCGTCAATGTTTTTGTAGCTGCATACTGTTAGATACATAAAAGGAGTGTAAGTCTAGACAAGTTGTTCTAACAAGGTATTGTTCTTACATCGTCTTGTAATCCCATTTTTACAACATTTTTATATCCAATATATGTTGTAAAATTATATAAGCAACGTGTGAGTATTTATTCGCTCAACTCCAACCAAAACTTGGGTTTGCTTCGGACATTTATGGTTATGCCTAAATTTCCACAGCTTTACAACGGAAGGTCTGACAAGACAAAAGTTGCGAATTTCGTTAAATATGAATCTCTCTTTCAGATATCTTGTGGAAACCAAATTGAATCGTGTCTTAACTAACAATACGATTTAAAAAATACTCATGGAGCCAACCTGGTCATATTTTAGTGCGACATGGTCTGCACATCACACTGAGCTCGGAATTACCTTTGTGATTGGTTTAAGAAAAACACAACCTGGTTGAGTTACACTACATACAGTAGAATCGTAAATTTTTCTTGCTGGCAAATTGGTTGACGAATCTAACCTTGTATTAAACATTGGGCAATTTTATTATCATAAAATCTGGATACTATGCTGTCTGCAATTATACTGTGGCTCAGATATTTCTGAAGTTTCAAATTATATCTTATTTATATTTGCATGTTGCTTAACATTCATTGGCAATAAATTGCGTAGATAAAAGTCAGATGCTTATGTTAACATTTTAAAAATGGCTGTTACTGATTCTCACGGTTATATCGTAAATAAAGTCACTAAATGCTACGCTGGGAATCAGCAGCTGCATTCCAATTGAAGACGATCATACATGTCATGGGTAAATGGCTCAGATGAAAGTTACCAGTTGGGTTTTTAATTAGTTTTCCGACAAAGTTTGCAACAAACGGAAATATCGCTGGATGCAAGTTCTGAATTCGCACTGTTGATTTTATGCACTCATAAATTGCGAAGGCATATTTTAACAATGAAACATTCTTTCGTTCGTCTTTTTCGTTTTGATACTGTCAATTGTTGAGCATTTCACTTATATAAGAATTAACCAGATCAACCTGATCCAATGTAAAAAAAACTTCTTCATCGATGTTTAAATATCCTGCAGTTGCAGGTCTGCTGGAGTCAGTGTTACATGCTAGACAGCAACATGGTAAAAGTGCAAAGTGTAGCTGCCACCGCTATGCAACATTGCCACCAAGTGTCACTTGATCAAAACCAGTTCCAGAATTCTGATAGGTCAATGCATACATACATGTTTTCTGCTAGACATTTTTGGCACCAATTTTCATTACCACACGATTTTACGAATTCTAAAAAAATCTCTCTTGTTCCCAAAACAAAAACCCAAACGCATTTAAAAAGCGAATGTAATCTGAACTATAGTTTTCGGATTCAATTCGAGTTAAGAAGCTACAATTCCTTCTTATATGTACTTAATTCCACAAAGCTTTAATGTGAAAATGACGTAACACAATATATTGAGTTTTTTGTTTCTCGACGAATGAAATCACATTTAATCTGATCAAATATGCAATAAATGTCGTTGAAATCATAATAATCTGCCACTTTCATTCCAAAAAAGTGTCTGATGTTGGCAAAATTTTAGATTATATTAACATCTATTTAAGTAACATTCCGCTACAGTTAGCAATATAAGCTTTTTGACTGTGATATGTCGAATTTTTGACATCATGGCGTACCATGTTTCCATATAAATTACAAATTTTTTAACTGAGAAATGCGATGGTGCCTAACAGGTCTAACTGAATATTGATATCGGCAAAGTCTGAGGTCGTGTCGGATTGTAAAGGATTATGTACAGTTACTAAAGAGACATCGTATGGCAAGAGTAAAAAAATCAATATATATTCAAGCTTGCTCGACATTCTAGTTCTATTTAAGTTCTTTGCGAGTAAGAACGCAAAAGTTTGCAAGTTTGGTTTTTTTTCAAATGCTGCAAGCAAAAACGAGTATCATTAAACTAACTATGGTGTCACGAAGAAGAGGTGATTGTAACATTTCAACATTACCTGTGAAGTATTACTTCTCCATTTCAGGTCGATATTCTGTATGGCTTATGGTATGGATAAAATGGAATCAATCGCAATAAAACTGGTTCACTTTCCTGTATTTCTCCTGATTCTTTGTGTGACCGGCAAATCAGATTTTCTAATTAGTCGGTTTTGTAGCTTCCTAGGGCTCATATGATCGCAAAGACAAATACATAAAATACTTTCATAATTATTTCTGTTGGGATATCAATGTTATAAAAATGATGGCACTGATACCATACAAGAAAACCTTCATAAATTCCACTGCCTTTAACCAACTAAAAGTTTGCAGCCACAAGCATATAGTTTTTCTGTTTTGCATGAGATGTCCGTCTAAAACGACTGAATAAATAAAGTCGCGTGTTATATTTCTATGAGATATTTCCACATAATCTAGATAGAGGAGAAACACACAAAAATATTGCACAAAGCATTGGTTGGATATAGGTAAACGTGAATACGTCAAATCAACGTGACCATTAGGTAACGTACCCTAAAACGATGTCCCCTTTTTAACCACATAATAAGCATACAAACTTTCGGCGTCAATCTGGTAACTCCGTTTAAAAAATCCTTTATCATAGATAACACCTTTTAGCAACAGCATACGTTATGTTTATCATCAAGTCGATATATTTAAATACGTTCAAACTAACAACCGAGACTAAGAAAGCCATAACTTAAGGAGTTGAACATATTAAGCCTTTGGAATCTTATCATTGTCAGTAACTTATATTCATATAGCCATATGCATACATACATACCTTGGTATTGCTAAAAAGCCCGGTCCCAAACAACTGAATAATTTAAATCGCGTGTTGTCCGTTTTTTGAGACTGCAGTCTAGTTTTAAAACAACAGTAAAAAACATACTCAGTGTTTGCCATACCTTGAAGCCCAGTTCTGAATATGATAACGACGAACAGGAACAAAAATACATATATACACATTTCGCCAATATATAAGTGAAGCAGTTTTAAATCGTCATTGAGTTGATTTTTCCTGAAACGAGAAAAAGTCTTTAAAAACGTTTAGGATGCTTTGTTTAATAGTTTTTTAAGCAATACAGTAATTTAGGGAATTGTGAAATGTCAACTTAATTGCAAAAGTTTACTCAGACAAAACATATAGTACAAAATAAACGCTTCGTTTGTGAATCTGTTTTTGAACAAATACTTAGCCAAACTACACGTTACTTGTGAGTCTTAAGTGTCAATATTTAAAGCCTCCGTCGATTGGGGTTTAATTAACTGCTCTATTTCTAGTCTTAAACATAAATTATCCATTCCAGCTGCAAAATGGTATGCATAAAAATTACAGTTCGATCAGGTTTTGTGACATATCCTGTATAGAATGTGGGTTTAACCCATATTTTTGCAGAAACGGATGTTACCGTTATAATAAAACCTTAAAAGTCGAAGCAAAGTGACCAGTATGTAATTATTTTGTAAAGTAAGCCATATCGTTCTAACTCTAATACTGACCGCAGATAAACATGCATACATGTCAAAGTTTATATATACACTAACATCGTGCGAGTTGTCAAGGAGTTACACCCAAAAAAAGGCAACATAATCAAGGGTTTTCATGTCATTTTTGATTCATGTGATTTTAAGCGACCTTTCTTAACCTGGTTCTAAAAACTCAACAACCTGAAAATTTAAGCAAGTAACTGAATAAATTCGAAAGTACAAACTTAAGCTGTCGCGCGATGTGTTGTTTAAGGATGCGGCCAAAACGCATACACATCTGTACTTTTGCAACGGTTTTAACATTTTATTTCTGCTCGGAGATGAGTTATTAACTGGTCCTATTGATAAAATTCTGCCAACTATAAATATACAAGCAGAAAATTTGGATCCACGCCTTTCTCACTCAGCAAGGAATGCAATTCAAACACCGATTGAAAACCTCAATCAAGTTCTATCCCCATTTAAAAACTGCTTCGTTTACCTCACAAACCATAGAGGAATTAATCTGTTGCCAACAGAAACTCCGCTGTGTTAATCCAAACTGAATTGGCAATTTGGGTTGAGTCCGAAAGAGAAATAAAAAATACAACTTGATTACCGTCCAAAAAGATACGAAACCTCAACAAAATGTGTCAACAGAATATGGAAACTCTTGCACATTTTCCAACTTATTTACCGTTGCGAATGATGGCGTCACCTAAGCCCTTGTCTAGTGCTGAAATTTTACGAATTTGTGGCAAAATCAAAGCCACAAAAATGCGAAATCGGCATTGATCTTTATCCTCATGATTTTGAAGACCTAAAAATACCAGAGGGCATAACATTTCTGATAGATTATTTGCATGTTCTTGGTCGTCCAAATAATTCTTATTTGTTTCATATGCAGCAGTACGTGCAACCTCTCAACATTTTAATAATAGACAACAGATTCGGTAAGTTGAGCGAACGTGACTTAAGCTATAAGCTTTTAAAATGGATTCAATCATTTGATGGAAGATATACGATAACTACCGATCTGTTCATTCTTCTTGAAACCAATGAAGTGATATCAGCAGCTAATGTCAGCTCTAGGATTAAGTCATCAAGCGCTGTAACGAAGAGGATGGAATATTAATAACACTTATGTAAGTCTGCATCCACTTCAAACCCAGTTCTGGAAAATGTCAGTTGATGCCATGCTTGCCGCATTAAAATGTTTCACCGGAACCCACTTGTTCTTTTTGAAACCGAACAAGGCCTCCTTGACGAAGCTAATTTCAGCAATGTTAAACACAATTGCAGTGGTAATCCTTATTTTATGGTTTGGCATCATCGTAATTTGAACTCCGAAATTTATAATAGGGACAGTGAGCTACAGTTAGTTCACGATGCTGCAGTTAATGTAATACAGTTGATTCTTCCAAAACATAACCCTTCAATATTATGACAGCCTACGTAAGTTTGAGTGTGTGCACAAACGTAAAGGTCATGCACGAATATATAATTTAAAAAAATCGAAAGGGTTTGGATGTAAATCAACTGCACAACATTAACTGAGCATCGTGAACTAGTGTAGTCACTGTCCTATTCACGCTTTCGGAATTCAAATTACGATGATGCCAAAACCATAAAATAAGGATTACCACTGCAATTGTGCTTAACATGCTGAAATTAGCTTCGTCAAGGAGGCCTTTTCGGTTTCAAAAAAACAAGTGGGTTCCTGTGAAACATTTTAATGCTGGCAAGCATGGCATCAACTGACATTTTCCAGAACTGGGTTTGAAGTGGATGCAGACTTACATAAGTGTTTATTAATATTTTCCCCTCTTCGGTTACAGCGCTTGATGACTTAATCCTAGAGCTGACATTAGCTGCTGATATTACTTCATTGGTTTCAAGAAGAATAAACAGATCGGTTGTTATCGTATATCTTCCATCAATTGAATAAATCCAATTTAAAAGCTTAGAGCTTAAGTAACCTTCGTTCAAGTTACGGTATCTGTTGTCTATTATTAAAATGTTGAGAGGCTGAACATACCGCTGCATATGAAACAAATAAGAATTATTTGGACGACCAAGAACATGCAAAAATCTATCAGCTTTGTTAGGCCCTCTGGTATTTTTAGGCTTCAAATTGATGAGGATAAAGATCAATTGCGATTTCGCATTTTTTGTGGCTTTGATTTTGCCACAAATTCGTAAAATTTCAGCACTAGACAAGGGCTTAGGTGACGACCATCATTCGCAACGGTAAATAAGTTGGAAAATGTGCAAGAGTTTCCATATTCTGTTGACACATTTTGTAAAGGTTTCGTATCTTTTTGGACGGTAATCAAGTTGTATTTTTTTATTTCTCTTTTGGACTGAACCCAAATTGCCAATTCAGTTTGGATTAACATTAGCGGAGTTTCTGTTGGTAAGAGATTAATTCCTCTATAGTTTGTGAGGTGAACGAAGCAGTTTTTAAATGGGATAGAACTTGATTGAGGTTTTCAATCGGTGTTGAATTGCATTCCTTGCTGAGTGAGAAAGGCGTGGATCCAAATTTTCTGCTTGTATATTTATAGTTGGCAGAATTTTATCAACAGGACCAGTTAATAACTCATCTCCGAGGCAGAAATAAAATGTTAAAACCGTTGCAAAAGTACAGATGTGTATGCGTTTTGGCCGCATCCTTAAACAACATCGCGCGACAGCTTAAGTTTGTACTTTCGAATTTATTCAGTTACTCGCTTAATTTTTCAGGTTGTGAGTTTTTAGAACCAGGTTAAGAAAGGTCGCTTTAAAATCACATGAATCAAAAATGACATGAAACCCTTGATATTATGTTGCCTTTTTTGGGGTGTAACTCCTTGACAACTCGCACGATGTTAGTGTATATCAAAAACTATTGACATGTATGCATGTTTAGCTGCGGTCAGTATTAGAGTTAGAACGATATGGCTTACTTTACAAAATCAATTACATACTGGTCACTTTGCTTCGACTTTTAAGGTTTTATTATAACGGTAACATCCGTTTCTGCAAAAAATATGGTTAAATCCACATTCTATACAGGATATGTCACAAGACCTGATCGAACTGTAATTTTTATGCATACCATTTTGCAGCTGGAATGGATAATTATGTTTAAGACTAAAAATAGAGCAGTTAATTAAACCCCAATCGACGGAGGCTTTAAATATTGACACTTAAGACTCACAAGTAACGTGTAGTTTGGCTGTAAGTATTTGTTCAAAAACAGATTCACAAATGAAACGTTTATTTGTACTATATGTTTCGTCTGACTAAAATTTCGCAATTATTTTAATGCCCCATTCCTTAATTACTGTATTGCTTAAAAAATTTAAAAAGCACCTAACGTTTTTAAAGACTTCTTCCTCGTTTCAGGAAAAATCAACTCAATGAAGATTTAAAACTGCTTCATTTATATATTGGCAAAATGTGTATATTTAAAGATTGGTGTGTTCCTTCCAATATGTTGCGAAGTACTATCATGTAAAATATTTTTTGTTCCTGTTCGTCGTGATCATATTCAGAACTGGGCTTCAAGCTATGCAATGACTGAGCATGTTTTTTACTGTTGTTTTAAAACTAGACTGCAGTCTCAAAAAACGGACAACACGCGATTTAAATTATTCAGTTGTTTGTTACCGGGCGTTTTAGCATACCAAGGTATGTAAGTATGCATATGGCTATATGAATATAAGTTACTGACAATGAAAAGATTCCAAAGGCTTTGTATATTTAACTCCTTAAGTTATGGCTTTTTTGGTCTCGGTTTGTTAGTACGAATGTATTTAAAATATGGACTTGATGATAAACCCTAACGTGAGCTTTTGCTAAAGTTCTTTATCCTATATAAATGATTTTTACAGGAGTTACCAGATTGACGTCAAAGTTTGCATGCTTACATGTGGTTAAAAAGGGGACATCGTTTTAGGGCCAAGTTACCTAATGGTCACGTTGATTTGACGTATTCACGTTTTCCTATATCCCAGACAATGCTTTGTGCCGATATTTTGTTTTTGTTGCTGTCTAGATTATGTCGGAATATCTCAAACAATATAGCACGCGACTTTATTTATTCAGTCGTTTTAGACGGACATCTCATGCAAAACAGAAACTATATGCTTTGGCTGCAAACTTTTTAGTTGGTTAAAGGCAGTGGAATTTTATGAAGGTCTTTCTTTGGTATCATGCCATCATTTTTACATTTGATATCCCACAGAATAATTTATGAAAGTATTTTATGTATTTGTCTTTGCGATCAATATGAGCCCTAGAAGACTAACAAAAACGACTAATTAGAAATCTGATTTGCCGGTCACACAAAGAATCAGAGAAATCAGGAAAGTTGAACCAGTTTTATTGCGATTTGATTCCATTTTTAATCCATACCATAAGCCATACAGAATATCGACCTGAAATGAGAGAAGTAAATACTTCACAGGTAATGTTGAAATGTTACAATCACCTCCTTCGTGACACCATAGTTAGTTTAATGATACTCGTTTTTGCTTGCAGGCATTTGAAAAAAAACCAAACTTGCAAACTTTTGCGTTTACTCGCAAAGAACTTAAATAGAACTAGAATGTCGAGCAAGCTTGAGTTATATTGATTTTTTTACTCTTGCCATACGATTGTCTCTTTAGTAACTGTACATAATCCTTTACAATCCGACACGACCTCAGACTTTGCCGATATCAATATTCAGTTGACCTGTTAGACCACCATGCCCATTTCAGTTAAAAATTTGTAATTTAATATGGAAACATGGTACGCCATGATGTCAAAAAACCGACATATCACAGTCCAAAAAGCTTATATGGAGACGTGCATTCTTTTGTCTACTCGCTTAGTAGCATAGTTTTACTAATAAAATACTTGTAATATAATCTAAAATTTTTGCCAACACAGACCAATTTTTTTTTGTATTTGCTTTAAGTGAAAGTGGCAGATTATTATTTTCAACGACATTTATTGCATATTTGATCAGTTAAATGTGATTTCATTGGTCGGAGAAACAAAAAACTCAATATATTGTGTTACGTCATTTCACATTAAAGCTTTGTGGAATTAAGTACATATAAGAAGGAATTGTAGCTTCTGAACTCGAATTGAATCCGAAAACTATAGTTCAGATTACACTCGCTTTTTCAATGCATTGGGTTTTTCTTTAAAACAAGGCAGCTTTTTTTTAGAATTCGGAAAAATCGTGTGTAATGAAAATTGGTGCCAAAATTTGTTAGCAGGAAGACAA
>LJIJ01003234.1:0-20386 GCA_001718145.1 Orchesella cincta | reverse complement strand
ATCTCTAAAAGCTGAAAAGCGGAACTCTTTCTTCTTTAACTACCCATATTTTCATAATTTGGCAAAGCCTTCAAGTTGAGCAACATGGACATAAGAATATTTTATAGTACCTGAATTATCTTTAAAATTTCTAATATGCAAAGTTCACATATTGTGTGAGTATGTCAAGAAAGCTGTCGTGTGAATACGTAAGAATTTTTTACCTTCGTAATAAGCTCGCTGAGTTTTACTGCCTACTTCCACGTGGAATTCCAGACCTTTTGACCGCTGGCTTGTAATTTAAAATTTATACCCGTAGAAAAAGTCCGAATCCTAAGTATTGCCAAGGCTTCAAGTCTTAAATGTAAAACAGGTTGCCGCTATTATTCTCACACAAATTTGTGCACAACTTACTGCATGATTTAGAAATTTTAAAGATAACTTCCAGGTACTATAAAATATTCTTACGTCCTATGTTGCTCAACTTGCCAGGGCTCTCCAAATATGAACAATATGGGTAGTCAAAGAAAAAATTCGTTTTCACACTTTCTAGAGATTTTTACGGAAAAACGATTTTTTTACAAGTACCATCGAATTTGCTCGTTAATCGCACGTTTTGTTGTATCAACAATCTCCGCATGGAGCTCTATCAAGCCAAATCATGTGTCTCTCTACCTTGAGCTATGATGAGTTGCTTTATGAGAACTAGTTACCGATATCGGGGAACGTTTACAGCATGCCGATCCAGAGCACACTGGAGTTTAGTTGTGCAAACTCATCAACACATCAGCGCCCATCGAATCTTCTATATCTGTTCAGAGGAAGCGCTCAGTGTGCACTACATTTTTTCGCGACGACTAGCATGTTTTTTATACAAGAAGGTAATCTAGAGTATACAAATGTGAAATGTTTTAATGTTTTAATCTATTTTTGCTTAGTGCTATTTTTTCTGCACTGCGTGTGTTCTATTACTCTCCAAAAAACTTAGAGAGTCAAGTAGTGAAAATATGATGTGGGCGTTTGCAAGAAAGTTTGAGATGAGAACATGAAAAAAAGAGAGTTTATGCAGGCATATAGTTCACTCTTATTTACTCTTGGTGGAATCTTTGCATACTCAACTCTAGTATCCTCAATAAATTTGTAGAATTCGTACTTCAGCTCATTTCAGCCAAAACAAGCTTTTGATCTAATTAAGAAAAATTTAATACATTTTTTTCAACTCACTCTGAGAATACCTTTGAGAAAAGTAATAGAATGCTAGATAAATTGCATTTAATGGGCAACAAATTGTAAACGTTGTCAAGGTTGAGGCAACTTTATTTACAATAGTTGATAACCTAGATATCATGGAAGGAGCTAATTTAAAAATATACATTATGATGTACTTTTGTTGTTCGACAAGTCAAGACAGTACAACTTGAAAAAATGAATGAGTGTCAAGATTAGTGAGTGTAGTGCTTCGATCCAGCTAAAGTATTATGTGTGTGGCATGCCCATAACCATTTCCTAATTGAGCAACACACATTATATTCATACATATTTTGCCGTTCTTACGCAAGGTAAATTTTCAAATAAAAAGCTTAACTTAAACTTGAGTCTCTGCCTACAGTTTTATGTATACTTACTGCATTCTCAATTAGCATGTATAAACAAACATTTTTTTGTGTAATAAATTGAGTAGGAATTATTAGTGTGCCTTTTAATTTCCTTGTTCTTAAAATGTGAGACGACCAAAACTCATTGTATATTGTAAATCCCATTTGATAATCATTATCGTTCTTGTTTGTTTCCAGTAAATGCAATATAAGTAATAACCATTGTAGGCATTTACGGGAAAATGAGAATCTTTTTTGTTATGTTTCAGATACCATTTATGCAATGGGCTTCTATTTGAGATGGTTTACTTTGTTCCCAAAAGACTTGTTTGTGTTTGACTCTAAAAAGGACACTGCAATCTACGCAAACAACTGTAAATTGAAGTTATAACTAACAAACATCCTTTGTTCCTGTCAGTGCATTTGCTCACAAATTCTCTCTGTTTGCTTCAAAGTGGCATGCTGGTTCATGTATCTAAACGTTGAGCAATGCTGAATTGCTTCTCAGCAAAAGTTATCAATACCACAAATAGCATATACAAAGACAACACACAGAGTGGGTGCATCCAAAGCACATTGGTGTGCATTTTTGCTGTCTCATAAACTCATCACCAATGCCATAGTCCTGCTTCTCAATTTGCACAAAAAGAAGCATTCATTGTGCACTGATTTTGTTTCTATAGCGTTATAGATATAGCGTAGCGAATAAATGTATGTATGTAGTTTTCTTGCACCAAGTACTTGGGTAAAACAGCAGTACTACAGTTTTCAGAAGCTCATGCATGTATTTATATGTATGATGATGGTCTAAATACATGCATGTGCGAAGTGCAGAAACCCGAGTTCTATTACCCTTTCACCACTTACTTTCTAACTGTACATTTAGGCCCATTTGTGTTTGAGTAGTAAATAAACTGCTATGAAATGCTTGCAGAAAACTACCAAACTCCGAGTGGAAGATAGCTAATTTTGAATTCATCAATTAAGTTTCTTTTTTATTAGAACACAATACTCATAATTCAACACTTGATTGATACCAATTACGATATTTCCTCAAGAAAAATACCTCCACGCGATTGTATTATAAATTTCTTACTCTTTGAGATACAGACGATTTCTATGATAAATGGTATAAATGGCTTGAGAAAAGTAAATTACAAAATACGTTTACTGTTCTTCCAACATTGCAATGCAAGGCACATTGTTAAAAACATCTTGACGCTCAATAATGATCATAGAATTCATAAATTCGACGCCAAAACTTGAAGGGTACGTCAGTATTCACTCTGTGTTTCTATGCATTTCATTCAAGAGTGCAAATGTCACCGATGAAAATACAATAAATGTGGATAAAAATATGATTTTTTTCGAGGGAGAGTTTCTCTCTCGTTTATGTAAAAGTTTTCGTCCGTTTCTGCTAACTACCTGACTGCTTGCAAGATGTTTTACAAGATACAGCGTCCATCCCATGCATTAAGAATTTTTTATCAAGCACAGTTTATGTATTCGATGACGAAGTTGAGAGAAATAAGTCGGCCAATATATGCAGCTTTCAACCACAGACTTGCAATGTTAGCCATCCTCCCCTCCATAATTTAAGACAAATAGCAAAGTTTATTACGCAAAGATAATTGGAAGAGTCGAGAACTCAAAAAATATTTAAGGTAGTCTTATTTATGAAAGTCTGGGATGACAACAAAGCAAAAGGCAGGGTTTCAACATGCATATAACTCACTCCTTGCTCTTTATGATTAAATCGTCCACGAATCCAGCTTGTATAAGATGTATCAAAATAAATATGTGTGCATCTAAAAATCACTTTGGTAGAGTTAAACATAAAGAAACGAGATTTGACCAGTATTCAACTTAATTCATTGAAATCAACTGAGAGTTAATGCATATTTTTATGATTCCAATGCAAAACCTTTGCAGCGATGTGAAAGCGATTTTCAGTTTATATTTAGTCATGATATTAGCCACTGCTTGTATTCTACCTCATTATATATGTTGTATGTTTCATTTGTAATACGAGAAGGAGGAAAATAGATACATTCACGTCATTCGTCACGCTCCTTTCTGTGTTCGTATTAAACAATCATTTATTTACAATTGTACAGGTTGTCTGTTTGTTTAAAGATTAAATTCTTTTTTTTAAAGTCACATTCCAAATTCGAAGAAATATGAGCAGCTTTACTAGCAAAATGTGTTTCATTTGCTACAAAACGAGCAATGTATAATAAAAACGAAAAATGTATTTTACAAACTAGAGTTTGCGCATCCAGCAATTTGTGTGGATAAAATCAATTCATACTGAAAATAAAATCTTAGAACTCTTGTTTTTTTTCTTATTACACTTTCGGTAAAAATAGTAGTTGCACATGCAAAAGTCGGCGCTGCCAAATAACCTCTTATATAATTTACAGCGGACGCAAGTCTAGTATGCCTACAATTTTCATAAAAGTAGTGTGAACAAAAACGCTGCAATCTAGACAAAACAATATCATCCTCGTCTCTGCTCATGTATTCCTCAAATACAACTTGTGTTTAATGTTTGCCACAGCCTTGGATGACTTGTTGTAACTTTACTAAAGTGCATTGCATTACTCTATAACGTATATCAACATCACGCTATCCCGACTTGTTTAACAGCATAATTCCAATTCTTTCTTTCTTATATTCAAGTTTCGGTGTTCTCCACCTGTTACGAAAAGTTTTCCGTAGTTAACGGAATGAAACTACCTAACAAAAGTAACACATGAAAATAAATCATCATTTTTTCAAGTCTCTGTCTGTCCTATGTATATATGATACTGAGCAGCGGAATTTAATGCAAAAGCACCACTTGTACATTAAGCTTGAAAAGTGCATAGTTGCATATTTCTCTACAAGGAATGAAACGGGTAAGAGAGAAGAAAATATACAGTGTAACAACGCAGATTGCTCTTTGAATAATATAGTATCATATTCATAATGTTCTGACACTGAACAGCATCGCCCCTGCAAGTAACACACCACACCTACTCCCATCCTGTTTCATGCTTGAGCAGTAAGCAAAAAATAAATGCAATAGCTCCACTTGTCGTGCTGTCGCATTTATTTAATACTCTAATGATGCGTTTGATGCCATGACGAAGAAAAGCAACGAGACTTCAGCCCATAGCAACAACACGTTCTCCTTAATCAGAAAGCATGCAAACAGCAAGGATTTCCTTTAACATTGTTCCTGTAGGCTGTGGGCCCACGCTTTTTCTTCTACATGATTCTTCTACAAGCTTCTGGAACAATCTACAGCAAGCAGAGCAGAAAAAGCCTGTGACAAATGTTTTAGAGTCAGTTGAGTGGAGAAGGAGACGGCTTGAAAGCAGCAAAAAGCTCTCTCAAGCCAGCCAAGCCAGCCAAATCGTTATTTGAAGATAATACAGTTTTTAAGAATTGAAAGTTTAAAATTCAAAGGAAACGGACACTCAAAATAGAAAAAAAAACTGAAAAGGCGGATAACTAACACACAAAACAGATAATAAATGAGTTCAAAAGTTATTAGTGAACCACTCTAGCAAAAATTGGCTCATTGAACTCTTGTTTTACATTGTTCAAAAACTAACTGAGTGACTAAATAAAAGTGATAGTGGAATCGGAAAAATTAACCCGTAATATAGTTACAATATAGTTAGTTCACATTCCTGACTATCTACTTAGAGGTTTCGCAGTCGGCAGGGGGAAATCTGGGCAAAAAAATGGTAAAAAATAAGTGGTTTTTTTACAATATTTACATTCCCTTCAAACTGTGTAGGGCTTTTAATTAACAATAAACATGTTGAACACTTAACGCAACATTGACATCATATGCGAATCATGTTCTAACCATTAATATCTATCCAATTTGCTGCATTTTTAAAGGTAGTTCGTGATTAGATGCTTTTTAAATTGCGTTAAGTACTTAGCATTCTAATTTAGCTGCGATGGAGTAAAATATAATTCAGAGTTAATCATATTAAATTTGTCCTTGTTTGGTTTGTTTTTAGCATTCGGTTTGCTCGGCTTTTGATTTCCACAGTTCCGGGCGGAGTAATGCTGCATAATGCGTTTTCCAATCCTTTCTACCCTATTATAGAGGTATAGTAATTTTTCATTGTATTTATATTGCCAATGAAGGCTTTTAGTGACAACTCATCCATTTTACAGCTTTCAAAATCGTACAGTTGGATAGCTTTGTGCGTGCGCGAGTGCGTTGTGTGGTTACTCGCTCCCCAGTTTCTTTTTTCGTCATGAATTTCATATTAATGGTGTATGTTGGGCGGAAAGTAAGACAGCATCTCCTTCACAATTTTTGTTCCTCTGTAAAATATCATGATCTTTTCAGTATCACGTTATGAGCTGGCAACTAAACCATTTGTTAGGTACAACTGCATATACCGTATTTGTGACGACGTCGTCAGCGTGAAAAAGCAAGCAACTAAATGACCTTGAAAGCATGTAAATTTTTGTAAACAACTATGTTGCACTTTTAGTAAGCGAGCATGTGGATTTACACACAAGAAAAATTAATTCTTGGTAAACCTTCGAGATTTTATAAAACTATTATGAATTATGTCGACGCTCATGGCATGAAGATATTATTGCTGAGGTACTAAAGCTAGAATTTTTAACACGGTTTTGTTTGTATGCGACGATGCATTTGTCAATGACTCATTTATTGGCTAAAACTAGTAATTGCAACATTTCAAATGTTTGTAACGAGACACAAAAAAAGGAAACATTAGTTGTAACTGCGTTGTAGTACGTTCATTTCCATAATAACTGAATTGCATAATAGCTTTTACATATTTGTACGTGCATGGCTACGCTCATTATCTTTCTGACGGTGCAGCCATGTCACGATTCCAAACTGGAAGAATATATTAACATGTAATTTTAAAGTTGACTTTTATTCCCTTTCAGTTCATCCACTTGCGTAGTATATATTTTAACTGGCGCCCGGAACTCTCCTATTTACCATACATACGAGTCAACCTGTCACTCACTGACTCGTGCTTTATAATAAGAGAACAAGAATATTAAGGTAATACAAACTACATTTAAGAGATATGCTTACAATTTTAATTTAGTGTTTCCTTGTTTATTGGTATGCACGTACCCGAGTTACATCTTCAAGTCACGTGCTGATGATTATGACTAGTGCTTTTTTTCAAGTTTACCAAACACATATAACATTCCAAATGTTTTCTTCCTATTTGGTTTTTCCAGATTGATCCAACAACGATCATCATGAATAGTGCATTTGCTCCTCCTACTTCTTCTTTGGTGCCTTGAGAAGGTACTTGAAGGATCAACACACAACTCGTTGTAAGCAAGTGCAAACCATGCTATAAAAGGGTTTTCCTTGTATAACGTAACTCCAATTTTCAAGGTGTTTTAAAATCATAACGCACTTGTGTGTCTCATTAATCCTGCAACATGACATTGATTTAAGCATCCAATAAATCCTATCAGTTTGTCTTTTAGCTTTTGTCAGCAGATTACGTTGATTGTGTTTCTAATAACGTAGAATAAAGTATTTAGTATAGCATCTGGAATAAATACGATAGCCTTTATAATGAGTAACTTTCATTCAACCGTTGCTTTCTTTTTTGCAAGTCGTGCTAATTTTTTGGTACGCCTTATTTTAATGAATTTACTTCGAGCTTGGATGGATGGACCACGTTAGATTCCACCACAACTGCCGATAGCCATAGAAGACTCTTACTTGGGACTTTACACTGGAGACAGGTTAATGTTCCTTTTGTACGTAGATTTAGAATACAAAAATAGGAGATATAGAAATTACATTTTTCATACAAACTACACTATTGATTTATCGCTTACATACTCAATTATATTTTCATTAATTGGAAACTAAGTTTCAATTTATAAATTTTAACTTAATCAAACAAGGTTCAAATTAATGAAATTGACAATGAGTATGTATTAAACTTAGGCAGATTTAATTAATGATAACTATTTAGTTTAAATTTAAATTAATTTTATTTAGTAAATAATTTTACACTGCTAGCACGAATTCATAGCGTATCCCACATATTGCATTTTCAACTTTCGCATGACTTGAAGGCAAGGAGTTGTATGCTAAAGCATATAGTCTATCCTAGTAAAATGAAAGCGTAAACTACACCAAATTTCAATTTATTATAATAACGACGTAATAATTAGTTTTTACTGTGCATAAATATCAGAAAAAATGGTACATTACTGAACAACGTAGCGTACAATAAATTTAAGTTCAACAAGTTTGACAACTGCTGATAATGATTAATATTGCAGTTTACGTTGACGATAGAAGACCAAGCATATTCAAAACAAAAACGTAACTCCCTTATACGCGTGTAAAAACATCTCTCTAAGCATCTATATTCTTATCTATGTCCTTTCAATCCAAAATCAAAACAGAATGAAATTCGATGTGTTCCGAAAACTAGACATGAGATTTTAACCGTTTTACTACTTTATTTCTGCATAATCATACTTAATATATATATTTTCAACTCATCCAAGCTAAATATCGTATTTTTAAATCTGGTTGTTCTGAAATCTTTTAATAAGTGATCAACTATTAGAAAAATAGTTGTATTTAAACCTTTTATACGGGGAAAATAGTAAGTTTATTTTAAAGATCACGAATAGGGTAATTAATTGTAGGTTGTGGTAGGTTAGATCATAAATTTTAGTTTTAATTGCAAACCATTTAAGCGTTAAAACGATTTACGAACTTGATCATTTTGCTTTTATTAACACTTTTTAAAAAGAGTGTTCCGAAATCAAATCAAACTCGCATGAAGACCATTCAGGTTAGGTGGAACTCAACCGGGCATGACTTGAAGTTATCTTTATAAATTACATTATTTTGCATTTAAAAGTAAACTTCTCAAGTGAAAGTAATGGCCGACAATTCTTTTCCAATTTAGAAACAGTTTATACGTTTGCAAAATTGTCTCCAACTTACTAGGGAGTTATCTTTGGCGCCCGGAGAGATCAGACAAGTGAAATAGCGTTTCTAGGGTAGTTTGACACGCTGCTGTATTTAGTTTGCTGTAAAACTCAACTTTAAAATTTACGCGAATAATAATTCGTATTGCTGAATCCAATCGTTAGTAAATTTAGCAACTAGTGTATTACTAAACCTGTCTGCAAGTTATTCTTATTAGCACAGAAAACAAATATTTGGACGTAAAACAGCAAAACGAGGTTAATTTCGAAGAATCTGGTATATTTGCAGTTATTTACTGCTCCATAAAACTACCATTTAAATTCCAAAGTTTTTACAAAAACTAAAATGCAGCATCGTGTTTAGCGTGTCAAACTCCCTAGAAGCACTATTTCACTTGCGTGAACTCTCCGGGCACCAAAATAACTCGCCTTGTTAGTTGTTTTAATGAGGTCAAGTACCGTAATGAGTTTGTTGGAGACATTTTTTGGAAGCTTAAGTAAGGTAAGTTCCAAAATAAGACTGGTATATTCGTTGACTGAAAAATTGTAAGCCAAGCTTAAGGCATTCATTACCTTTAGACATTAATACTTAGAATAACTTACGTAGTCTCCTCCTCGGCATCCGGCTGTTCCTCGAGTTGCTCTTGGCTCTGTGTTTGCCTATTTTATCGGGTCACATAACTCTTCTTCTTGGGTGGCATCAGCGAAATCCGACTTAAGTTTTGTTGACGCAGAACATGACAGGTTTAGGAACGAGTTCTTCCTCAATTATAAGAATTCTTTTCTCTAGCGGTGAATCTGGAGAATCAGTAAAAGGGATAATTTATCTCGTTTTCTCAGAAGCATTGTGAATCGTTTACACGCATCTGAATAAATGTACGCGATACCGTTAACTGAAGTAGATTTTAAGGTTTGAAAAGAGTAAAAGAGCATGTTTCCTCTTGGACCTTCTCTTACTAGTAGATTTTGGAAATTTTTGTAGTGTAGGCTTCTTTCATGCCATTGGAGAAGGTTCAGTAACTACGTTTAATTCATAATTATTTTGGAAGACTTTGTACAAGTCACTATTCCACAATATAAAACCTACACAGCTTTAACACATTATTTTCCGTTACATCTTCCTGTAATGTTCCAAATTACTAATGATTTGTTTCGTGGCAAATTTTTGAGCTTTCAAATTTGTATGTTTAGGGAAATCAGAAACTGTTTGTCTTTATAATTGACGTTTCGGTGACGATGTATGAACCCGAAATTACTTGTAACCCAACTGCAGCGAGGTTTTGTTTTATTTGAGTAAGCATTTCAGTTTCTTAACAACTCGATGGGGCTTACTTGGACTTTGTTCATCTCTGGATACAAATTTGTCATAAGTTCCTGTTCCTTTGCTTGTCCCATTTGGCCGTTGATATACTACTTCAACCACCAAATTCCTATGAGAACAGATCCACTTTTCCTTTCCGTCCGTTGTCCCTGTCGATGAGGATTAAGACAAGTAGTTGGAGTGAGGTTGACACCTTACCTTTGAATTGTACTTCTGGTCTTGCTCTCAGTTTGAGCTTCACAGATGATTTTGAGAGATAATCGTTTAAAAAGGTTCAGTTGTTTAGGTTACGTTCGAAATTTTGGATTTACTAATCGAAAAATTTTTGGTAGATTTTCCAACATTTTGTTCTCCAGCATAGCTGTCAATTCAGTGAGATGTAGGCAAAGCAGGTATTTCCTTATCGGTTGCTACTGTGCTTCCATGCAAATGCCGATTTCGATTTGCTTAAAAGACTACGTCAAACACCACCATAAAAAGCCAAAGCTAAAGGTATTAGCATTGGTTTGCAAATTTCTGTAATTTCATTAATTGTTATGCACCAAATTTCAACACTTTTGTATTAAATCCGTAAGTTGGTCAGCAGCAGAATTTACGTGCTCATCGAACCGTTGGAGCCGACTCACCGTAGCTGGGGTCCGAACTGGCGAATTCATAAGGTCAAAACCGCAGATGCTATGCAGCCTTATTTTGATTTTACGAAAACAACACCGTTCTTCACCCAACTAAACACTTTGGGCCACTCATTTTCAAACGACTTCATAGGCTTAATTCCAGAAATTGAGCAGAAAAAGGGGCCAAAAGATATTGAAAAATGTAGTGATTCCAGGCCCTTACGTATTTAACGCTACCAGTTCAAAGTGCACCCTGGTTAGCTGTCAATTAGTTTGTTGAAGTAGTTGAAAGTATTTGTTTGGTTGTCGTTACGATGCACATTCTACGACAAGCTCAAGGTTTTAGATTTGGTTCCAGAACAACTAGGTAGAATTTATTGCCAACTTGGTTTCGTTTCCATTGCAGGGAGTTTTTGAAGCGCGTCATTCCATTTATTCGATTTCAGATTTATCCATGGCGCTCTTTTAGCTGTGCTCAACCGCTAACTGCGTATCTTTGCAATTCCTCAGTTCGATTTAGACGTCGTCTAACCGGAATGCTTTTTGAGCTTATCGCAACCTAAAACATAATTGCGAGTAATACATCGAAGCCATAATTTTTATTAAAATATTCCCTTGAAATGAGAATCAACAGTCATAATTCATACTTGGGATTATCATGAGCAGTCCTTTCCTCCTCCAGACTAGATCGCGTGCGAGTTCTCAAATGTTAGGAACACTGGATGACAAAATTCAAATTTAGATTAAGGTATTAGGATAACCGGCTAATTAGATTTATATTTAAACAAGTTAGTCCACGGCCACCGCGTTTCCAATGGTTTTAGCAAATTAATTTTCATATTTATATTTTTTGGGCAGAAGAAGACGTTGACTTTTCCTGGGCACTGTCGGGAAAATGTATTGTTCTGACACACAGGAAGTATAAAGTCTACCGGTTCAAAAAGACGGAGCAAGGTAGCTCCTCCTTTTTTGTTGCATCCTTTACAGTGAGTTTCTCATACATAATTCACTACATTTCGTTTTAATAAAGCTATACTTCTCGAGCTTTTGTTTGCCCCACCTGCAGTTATCAGTGATCACAAGCAAACAAGTAGGTACTTGATTTTTGTAGTTAAATCTCCGCGTCCGTCCAAAGCGGCATATTTTGAAATTCTAACTCGCGAATTTCACCTCGTGTGTGAGAAATTCTCTCCTCCAATGTGAGAACTTCTTCTACGGCCTGCTCCTGCGTTTGAGTTTCACACCTTATCGATGAAATTTTGGTAGTTAGCTTTTATAGCTCTTAATTTAGTAAAAAATTATATGGTTTTAATTGCATAAAGTTTGCACACTGTGGCGATACCGTGCAAATTACTAAACGTATAAATTTAATGGCAACGAAAATACGTAACGTAGTTGCATTGCGTAACTACTGCAAACCACTCACAAGAAGTGTGCAGACTGCGTGTGACGTAACATAATGAAAGAAAGAAAAAGTATGGAAGTGTAAGGTAAAGTCTCATGCGTTGGCTCTTTGCATTTCAGTTATAGTTAGTTGCGCTTCACTACTGTCAACATTGCGTTTATGTCATTTATTGTCCAATGTTGAGTTTAAAAATATTGAATACTAAACGGTTCGCATAAAACGATAATAGTAATTTCAATTATGAATTCGTTTGTTTACACCTAATGCAAGAATGGAATTGCAGGCGTTCAATGTAGAACAGCCAATTAGTCAAATCCATTTTACGTAGGAGTGAATAAAGTAATTAATGAGCTTATAAAAAATGCGATAGAACTGCTGATGACTGACGAAATCATTTACGTTAACGAACAACCATGATTTAAGATACAATTTAAGTCCCGAATAGATGAATTTGCAAGCTAAATCTCAGTTAGTATTAAAACTGAAATGGTTCTTTGCAAATAAATCATTTCATTTGAATCACTGAAACACACTGTTAGTTATAAGTAATATATGAAGTACCATAATATCATAAACGTCTCCTGGAATATTATTTTCATACATGTGTGTGCGGGTGCTGGCGATGTTTTTACATGCAGAAAATTAGTAAAATCGTATTTCAATTCCTTGATTTTCATATATTTATTAGAAATGATATCGCATATTTTACAGAAATATATAGGCACAAGTTATAATAAACTTGTTTGCAATAACGCTATAATAACTTACTGAAAATGGTGTTGTGTAGGATATGCTATGGTATATTGCGTGCTAGCAGTGAAAACTTGTCATCATAATTTGGGGTTAAAAATTGTTAAAATATTATTATAATAGTTTTAAGAATTATATTTAATATATATGAACCGCTTTAAAGACTTAGCTAGTGAAATCAAAATGTTTTATTGTGTGTGCATTTTGTGGTGATTGTATGAAATACATTTTATTTGCGATAATCAAGATCAAATTTGGTATTTTAGTTGTAAAAGTTTTTGTGGTAACAATATGAGTATGTAATACCGAAATAATTCAATATAATAAATAAAATATGAAACCTGAACACTAACTTTATAAAATAATGTGTTAAAAAGGAAAAAATAATCAAACAGTAATTCAAATAAAAATGACAAAACGACTAGTTATTAACAAAAATGTTTTTAATCCACTTTTTCCTGTTGTATTTCTTTTCATATTTTTCTCTCATCTTGAATGATATAAAAGACATTAATGTCAAATCATTTTTTCATAACCTTGTGAACTTCACCTACGGTATAAACTTTCCAATTCATGTACCGGTTTACGATGTACTCAGTATTAACAGTTCACGTAATGTACATACATAATAATTTAAACACACATGCATACAAACCTTATGCAAACAATAATATTTTCTTCAAATTATATTATTAGTTGAGTAGCAAATACCATGCTTTTTCCTTACAAAACAAGTCACTGATCAACACCCCCATTCATGCTTAAGTCCATTTAATTTTACATAAGCGTTAATGAGCGAACAATGTCCTAAATAATTCAGATCTTCCAATGGATAATTTCGACTGCCTATAAACTGTTCCAAAATACACATGAAATGGATACAGTGATTCCCAAATAACAAATTGCATGCATTACATTTCTATCGTTCTACTAGCTACTGCTTCCCCTAAACTGCAACTAACTTGTTATTATGCAAAGCACATATTCCTGAGGACAGATGCACATCAATCAAAAAGAGAGAAAGACGGAGTGGAAGGGGGTACGTAGGAGGAAACATTTGATTTTAATCGCATACTACACGTAATTTGTGTGATACAATCACTGGTTGTAACATAATAGAAAATTCATAAAGAATGACAAAATATCACGAAGACGGAAACAAGCAACATAAGAGTAAGTTGGGGTTTTTACTTGTTAGCTTAAGTTTTAGCAGCAATTTAAAGATAAACAAACATACATATTATTTTATTATACACGTATTACGCATATTAATCAGGTACAAAACGGATTACCCTCACCATTACCAACAGAGCTAGGATTGTAAAAAGAAGTTGTAAAAGCTATAGTTGCTTTGCATAATATTTCTCCAAGAAACAAATAAAGAGAAGGCTAGCTTTGTTCACTAAATTTTTAAGCAAAGCAACTACAACCTATGTATACAACTGCATAAACTTTTGCAGAATAAAATACATTTCTTCCTAATTGTAGATCCACATTTCCTGTATGCTTCAAGATAGATGTCAGGCTCTGCCTCACTCTTAAGTTATGATGAGTGGCTTCTCAAACAAGTTAGCGACAATATCACTGCATTAACAAAATACCGAGCAAGAGCATCCATCGTACTCTAGAGTTTATATGCACAAACAACTTTATCATCATTCACCATCCCATGTTCAAGTTCCAATATTTGTTCACAAGGATGTACTTACAGCGCACTACTTATTTTACGAGAGACTGTCAACATAGAGTTCATTTCAAGATATTCATCCATCATATCAACATATCCAAAAAGAATAGAAGAGAGAGAATACGAATTTTGTTCATTTTTATTTAGCGTAATTAATCGAAAGAAAGCTAACAATTCCGTATCTGGTTGTTTGTTAGGATTTTTATCTCTTATTTGCAAAGCCTTTCCCATTGAGTGGAGTTGTAAAATGTTCAATCCAACAAGTACGCACATAATTGATGAAGTATGAATGTCGTCTTTGTCGGCCAGTCAGCCTCCATTTTAGCGTTGAAGTATTTTTTCTCTTCACAATGCATTTTACCAAACCAGTGACTACTCAAGGTTACGGGGAGAGTTAACAGCCATAGTAAAAAACTGAGGGGGATTAAGTAACGTAACCTTGAAAACCTGGTGTGTCAAATGCTCGTAGCTTGTGTGATACAGAAAATAAAAGTTATATCAACCAGGCGTATGCAATGAAGCAACCCGTGGCAAACAGATGCATTGAAAAGCATATCTCATACATGAGAAAGTCCAACTCTCAAGAAAAGAAGCGTGTAGTGAGTTGAGAATACAAACTGAAAGGCAGAAAAACTGTCCAACAGGCGATGATGATGACAAAAAGCATATTAGTTGCGTCTGCAACATGCTTGAATCTGAAAGCCACAATATTCGTACTTGTCTTGCTGTGAACAAGGAATCAAGTCAACAAGAAATGCAGCCCATTCCTCCCATCCAAAAGCATTGGTAAGCCAACGCCCTTACTCGAGTAATGAGGAGAGAGTCGATGCTACTACCCAAAAATCTCAGCGTCAGTTGAGTTTGGAACTTTGTGGTGAAATCTCCATCATCGTCTTGTCTATAAATTAAAAGTCGCTGGTTTTTTTAGAAAGTTAATTTATTAGTATCATTCTGTACAAATAGAAAAGTTCAGTTTTCTCTCTCACGCAATTGCAATTTTTAGTGCAACAAAGGACAATTCAGCTCTTCAGTTTGTTAAAAAATGATTTGAAATATGAACTGAAAAGTTCAACTGGAAAGATGGAAACAATTGAGAGGTGTCCATTTTGTGCAACTACACATTACATTCGGAGAAAAAATTATTTGGGTGAGTCTCTCTTAATTTTAGTTAAAGTTTAGCAAAATGAAGTATTTCTCTAATATTTAGGTGTTGTATAGTAGTATTGTATAGCTCATGCTTTTATTATAATTTTTTTTAAATAATTAACGCGTTTAAAATATCGAGTTGAATTCTGTTTGCAAGAATTCAGTTCATTAATGTGTCGACTGACGAACAAATATCAAATCCAAATCGGTACTTTTCTTACCCACAAAGTGGTTACTCGTTTTCATCTGAAGGATATCAACGAAATAACTGAAAACCTCGGGAATCCCAAGCCGCTAAAAAAGTGCAAGACTAAAAGAGTTTAGTTTTATTATGAGAAGTTACAAGAAATGTATAAAAATTACTACTTTTCTTCGGATGACATGAAATAATCTCTCAAATGCGGTGTAAAAGCATTAGGTTTATTTAGTCGAACATATCTGATTTGTCTTTCTGTATTTTTTCCGGTTTGGCAAAAGTGTGCAATTTGCAACACACTAGAGCCCTACGAGTTTATAACGTTTCTATTTCAAAGTAACTAAAAAGAAATTAATGTTTGCTTTAATCATATTGAATGTTTACTTTCAGCTTTCCTCAGCTCTCCAGTCTCCAATATTGGGAAGAGTCGCTGACAGTTTCATCCATTTTGCCGTGATTCATTCAGGTAGAGCAATTGTTTTAATTGTACCAATTGTTTGAAATGTAGGCCCGGTAATTGGAATATTATTTGAAGAATTACACTAAAACTTGATTGACCTTAATTTCTTTTGCTGGTGTATACCGAAATCAACCACGTAGACGAAGAAATTTTCATCTCAAGAGAGTGTGAAAACAATTCTTCTGATTTCTTTCAGTTTGTGGAATTGCTTCAGGTATGAAACTAAACTGCGGAGCTTTCCTATGCCTAGAGCTGCAACCTACCTGATGATGTCCCAGTATCGAGTTGAAATGCACAGGTAATTTTTTATATTTTTGCAAATAAATATATCTCATGAACTCGTGAATATTCTTCCCCGTCATATATCGTTCCAGTGTTATGGGAATTCACTTGAGTCGAATTTAAAATGCTACCTGAACTTACATAATATCTGCAACATTTCCTTTATTGGTTTTTTAGGTTCTGCCTGCATTCGGTTTTATCTCAACTGTTAGATAAAAAACGCATTGAAGACGAGACAGTTAAATAAGCAACACATATTCGGGTACATCATACTTTTTTGTGCTTAAGTCATTCCACTAAGGGTTTTGTGTCAGCTTTTTATATTATAACCTGTTTTGTACCTTTGGCTTCAGTTATTGTTAAATCTCACTTAACCAAACAGCTTGTTCTGGATTATGTATGAAAATATTTTAGATAAAATTCACTTTTGGGTTAAACGTCAAACCATTTAATTTACAGTTGCATTCCATACCTGCAATTAACCACTGTAAAGCAAATTAACATGAACTGAAAACCCTTTTTTCGTTACAAACAAACCGAATCAAAAGGTTTCCTTCTTTTTAACACCCATACTATATAACCTTGCAATTTTGCTTCAAGTGCAGTGATGTAGAATATTTTATATATTTTTTCTTTCAACATTGCACAACCGGTTTTCAACAGTTACTGAAAGATAAAATGGACGTAACGTTCAACCCTTTGTTAGAGATGTCAATTTTCATGCTTTGTTGACAATATTATACTAAATTCCGTTCCGAGAAAACTGCGTGATAATGACTTAATGGGGGATGACTGTTTAGGGAATGTTAATTTGTAGTCGTACAATGTGATTCATAATCATTTAATAATTTATTCAAGTCAAGACAGTTCGTAAGGCATGCAAGAACTGTGCTTATCAGGTGTGATTTGCACCTACGGGGTACCTTGCTTTTGTTTATGATTTGTCAAATATTCCCGAAGAAGTTTTATAAACTACCTTGTCCCCGTGAAAGAAATTGGATAAACTCCTCATTGCTTTGCTCATTCAACTGTTTTGGTTTTTGCAGGTTGTGTCACACATTTCAGGAGTTGGAGATCTTCAGATTTGGCCTATTTCATTCCACTCCACTTCTACATTTTAACTACTTGATTGGTCCCGTAACATCACAAATGCACATCTTGAAGTATTTTTCAACTGGAAACAGGTTTCAAAAAATTGCTACAAACATGTTAGGTGTATTACACTGCATAGTTTACATTGTAATTATCATAATTTACTGACATTCCACGAGTTACTTGGGTTTCCTTTATTGAAACAAAACGCAGTTTAATGCTAAAAAGGGAACTCAAAGATGAAGTATAGTTATAAAATGTTTTTGTTCTTTAATAAAATTATTTAGGAGCCCATTGCATAATATTTACGATAAATATAATTGTATACTAGGTGCATGTTAGGTTGTACTAAGTCGGTAAACTATGTGTAAATGTACCTGTGTAAATACGGTAACGCCAACTTTTTGGAATACACATTGATATTATAACACTTGGTTAGTAGGTATTTATCATGCGTATCCCACATAACACGATTTTAAATTAATTATTACATTGCAATCAAATTTAATATCACCTTTGATATCTTCTGCTGGTAAACTTGCATAATAATATGCTCATTGTATTCTATTTTTAGTATTTAAATAATTTATAAGCTACTTTGATTTGATGAGTTGCACGCTGCGAATTTGCAGTCAAAAATTTGTGTTAATATTTTTGGATGCACTGTTACTCTCCTAATTGAGAGCATGTATAGATCGATCGAAATACGTAGCTAATTTGGTTATATTTTACGAAAGAGCTCGTCAAGAACTTAAACGCAGAAAGCCTTTACAATGTACCGCGCTGTTTTGCGCAGGTTTAGTTTTCTCTTCAGTACGCTTCAACAAAACTTTCTGATCATGTAAACCCGCTACCGTGTTTTCTCATGGCGTTAGCAATTTTACTTGAATTTACTTGAGTGGTGCTGGAAATGATATTCGTATACGCAAGGGAATTAGACATGTCGGTAGCTAAATACATTAATCATGCGAACCTATTTTTAATATTATTATTTTAGGCAATTATAGAAAAACCGATTACTTAGGATTTATAGTAAGTTTTACTTACATCATTACGGTGATGGGTTCAAGGTAGATCCCTCACCACTTTGTATTTGTTGTGCTGTCACTAATATATTATGCGTGATCTGGTAAAGGTGAATGGTGAAGTGATATGATGTGGTACTTCATTAAGGCTTTTAGTTTAGTAATAAGTGCACCTATAGAAGACCTAGCTTGAGATCGGTTACATCAATGTATGATGTCGGTCTTGAATTAAAAAGCCTTTTGAGGACTTGGCCAACTTGCTTCTAGAGTTAGAAGGTGCTTGGTTACTGAACAGAGTTTCGGCAATTTGCCTTGAAGGTGATTAATTTAAGCACGTATATTCGAGTACTTTCAAGAGCTATGAATGAAATTGTAGATAACTGAGCAGTGGATGTTTGATTATGAATTGGAAGTTAGAAATAGGTAAAACTGATGAGTGAAAATGTTACTGAAATGAAGACAAAGGCAATGTCCTTTGGTATGTAAATAAAATGAATGAGGAATGAGAATCTTTATGAGAAAGAATAGGAAGAAACTACGTGTAAAAAACTTCTAAGTTACTTGGAGCTTGGACTTTATTACACGTGAATCTAGGGAATTTTAAGACCGCACTCCGGCAGAGTCACGGTGTAGTCAGAAGAAGATAGGCCATGATTTGTACAGATACTGGGCTTTTTATACTTTAGAACAGAAGGGAAAAAGTGCATTGAGATTCAGTCATACAAGGTACGCATAAATTATTATAATAAGATGAGTTCAGATCGAATGGTCACAAACAAATTAGGATTAGGGAATTATAATGCTGAACAATTATGTAGACCAAATGGAATCATATACAAATTAATGATGAAGGAAACGACGAACAAGAAGTCATTGACATTACATTTAGCATGAGAAACGAAGGACATATTACAGACAAATAATATTTTTAGAGAAACTGATTCTTAGTAAAACGAAACTACACAAATGAATGAACACTCCCGGCCGCTGGACGAAGGTACAGCAATTACTCTGAGTAAGGACTATGCAACATTTGAAACTACATTTACTGGAAAAGATCTGAGGGTCCTGAATTCACCATGTAGCATCATTTCCGGGGGAGTTTTTTGGGTACGGGACAGAACTGTCTGGGTTTCAACACCCGCGTCTGAGATGGTAACGATGAACATGGCTACTATCAGGATGACCCCAAATCTGAAAGGAAATCAACATAAAAATTGAATGTAGCAAAAAGAAAAGAAAAATCCTTACTTCATTTCATTGCAAAATAATAATGGACTTAGTTTTTGAATTGGCCTGATTACTTCACCGAAGCGTACTGGTGTGGAGTTGACGTCAATGACGGTGCGTAGAGTTGCTTTTCGAACTAGGTTGTCCTTTCCAGGATGAACTGAAGTGACTCGTCCCAACTTCCACCTGGTGGGCGGCTGGTTGTCTTCCTTTATGACCACAAGGTCACCAACGTTGAGATTAGGCTGCTTCCGGACCCATTTGAACCGCTGCTGGAGGGTTGTAAGGTATTCTGCTTTCCACCTGCTCCACACGTGTTGGCTAATTAGCTGAGCTTCCTGCCAGTAATCCAACTGCGTCTTCTTCAGCAAGGTCAAGTCGGGCTCTGGAATAGCAGTGAGGGGTCCTCCAATGAGGAAATGTCCTGGAGTGAGGGCTGACACGTCATCTGGGTTGTTGGAAATGGAATAAAGAGGTCGTGAATTTAGACATGCCTCAATATTGCATAAAATTGTTTCGAACTGCTCTAGTGTCAGCAGTTTTGGACCCACAACGCGGCGGAGGTGATACTTCACTGATTTGACGCCGGCTTCCACAATCCTCCTTGGTGAGGTGCTGCAGGGGGG
>LJIJ01003233.1:0-20397 GCA_001718145.1 Orchesella cincta | reverse complement strand
CCATCAAGCTTGTCTCTTTCCTAATGCTAAACTTTTAACAAATAATTTTGCTATTGTTTACGCATTGACATAATAGTTCTTTTTGGAATAGGATAGAAGCAACCTGTTTTCTAACATGCAAAAAGATTTGGTGCTTTCCAAAGGAGAATTTTCTCTTGTGAAAATGAGAGTACATCTAACACATATGTATAGCATTACTTTCATATTGTGCATATAATTCAAGCAAGAAATAATTCGTTAAACATATTTTTGCATGAGTGCATAATATATTGCGAAATGCGTATAATTCAGGTAAGTTAACGTATAATAGCATTAATGTTTCGAGAATAGACGAGGGCAAACTCTGTTTTAAGTTTGTGTTTTACAGTTCGGAATATTGATTGATTGATTATAAATTATTACATCAAACATCATTTTGAACAAAAAATTTTGAGAAAATCCATCCAAGTGATTATATGATTATGCTCAGGAAGGCTTGCTTCAAATCTCGTTCCTTTGTATGTATAACTCGTGATCTTCATTTCATTGTGATTGACTGTTGTTTGTAGCAGCTTCAAAGGTAAATATGCATTTACTTTTGTACGCTGGACAATGTCATAATGTATTCAGATTGAAACGAAGCCAGCTAAAGTAGTTGCATTTAAAACCATTGTAATTCTGTATTATTATTTGTACTTTCTAAAACTCTACTCTACTTCCTTGAAGATTTTAGTTTAAAATATGAAATTTATTCATACGTGCTGAAGGTACCTAAAAAAGGAGAATGTTTTAACATGTGGTGTATTTACTTTACTTGATAGAAACACAAATGAAAACTGTTCACAGACTAAAGTAATGGAAAGTGAAGGAGAGCAATACATCTAGAATGAAAACTGACGAGGGATACATCTGACTGTCACGTAGGCCCAATCATAGGTACCTTCTTTGCATCAGACTGCATAATCATGTTTATTCGGAACTTTTTTAAGTCTGCAGGTTGGGAATAATATGTAGGTAGTACCCCTATTCTGTCTCTCTACCTACAAAGTTCCATAAACAACTCAAGCCCAGTCTGAAAAGTTAGTTCATCTATGAATGTGTTAGAGGGTTGTGCATTTCCAGACTATACATGTCCGCAGTACCTCTCTGACTCGCTTACCCTAAAGGACTCTGTAATAGGATCTTTAAGTTCATACCCAGTCTGAAATTTACCAAGTCACATACTCCAACCTTTTCACACAATTTAAAAGCAGCAACAACATGTTTTAAACACTCAAAAAGTTCATTTACTTGTGTTTCAACAGAGGATGATTAATGCACTCTACAACAGGTCAGTTCTTATAAAGATTTTACCACTGTAAACCAATTTCTAAAACTTTCGTAACGTTCCGTAACACAAACATATGTGAACACAAGTGTAACACATTAGAAAATTTATTGGAGTTTGGTTCATAAACCTGCAACCTACGTTAATTAAATAACATTAAGTTACGTTAATTAAATAAAAAGTGTTGAAAGGCATATACACAGAGTGTTGCCTGAAGGTTTTGTAAATTTCAAGTTTTGAGCAACCGTAATCTAAAATCCCACATTCTTTCAAAAATTAATCTACTTTGTAAAGGTCGCAAACAGATAAGAAAGGTACAAATAGTTCATCATTTCTCTATTCATTAAATAATATTTGTCTACAAGTACATCACATTCGTTACTGACTTATAACTTTTAAAATTTCAGAAGCACCAGAATAATACATTCAGTTTTTAAGTAAGGAATCGAGAAATGACGGATGACAACAAGTTCAAATGTATATTTTGTTCAAAAACATATCCCCATTATTCAACACTGGTGCGACATCTTCTTGTACACGTTAAAGAGAAACCGTTTTCGTGTTCCATTTGTTGGATGGCATTTGGTCTAAAAGGGAGTCTGGCAAACCACTTAAAAGTCCACACTGTAGAAAAGCCCTTTAATTGTGGGAAGTGTGGCAAGATGTTTCGGCATAAATGTGGTTTGAAGAATCATTTAATGATTCACGAAACAGGAGAAAAATCATTTAATTGTCTCTTTTGTAGTAGGGCATTTAGATTTCAGCAACATCTTCTTAGACATGTAATATCACACACTAGGGAAAAACCATTTAGTTGTAACTTATGTGGGAAAGATTTCGCTACGGCGTGGAATTTGGGTATACATTTTAAAACACACACCGGAGAAAAGCCTTTCAAATGTAATGTTTGTACAAAAACATTTAGTGACACATCTCATCTTATAAAACATATTGGAATCCACACGGGTGAAAAACCTTTCAAATGCTCCATTTGTGGTAACGCATTTGGTCAAAAGGGGCAATTGACAAGACATTTTAGAGTTCACACCGGAGAAAAGCCTTTCAAATGCAACGTTTGTGGCAAGGCATTCAACCATCAATCGACTCTTACATTTCATATTAGAATTCACACTGGAGAAACCCCTTTCAAATGTAATGTGTGTGGCAAAGCGTTTAGTAGCCAACCGAATTTCATAAGACATAACAGAATTCACACGTGAGAAAAACCATTTGATTGCTCCGTTTGTGGAAAGGCATTTGCTCGAAGGAGTGATTTGACACTTCATTTCAGAGTTCACAGTGGAGAGAAGCCTTTCAAATGCAGTGCTTGCAAAACAGCATTTCGCACCAGCTCCAACTTAACACGTCATTATAAAACTCACAAAAAATAGGAGATTACTCATTTGAGTCTAAATTGTAAGCAGACTCGTACAGAATCCACTTTTGGGAAACCGAAACAAAAATGTTTTGGATTCTGTAGTTTCCAGTCAATTTGTAAGATACAGGGTTTTATAATTGGAAAACTGTATAATAGTGGTTTTTTATTAGTTTTGGGTACCCAGGTTGCAGGTTAATGTCATTGAATTAGCTAAGAACAAATAACAAATATAATTTCTGCTCAATTTTGTGTATACTAACATTATTAAGTTATTTCTTTACTTTTTATAACATTAATTTACAACCTAATTATGGAATGATAATTTTTATGTAACTTTGAAAATCATTCTATGGTAAATAAATGCGTAGAATTTTTTTAATAAAATTTACTTATTCTTACTCGAGCATTTGGTTATGCAGACATAACTGGAAGAAAATTAGTTGCATTCAAATTCATCACCCGGTGGCAGAATCTAATTCGTTATAATTATAGCTGCAACTATCATATACGTAGAGCCATTTCCGCGATTGAAGTATGTAAGAAAAATGTAAACACAATGGAAAAAGTCAGCATTTGTTTGTATCACTTCCCCTACACTTATTTTACTCTCTACTCGTTTTTATAAACAATATATTTGGTTTTCCACTCAAGTTTGCTATCCAATCTGGGTCAAAGTTAGTTCAGGTATCTCAAGGACATGACAGAATGTTAAGATACAAATCGATTTGTTAAGGTTAATTTTACATTATTATTTGAATTGCTGGTCATGTGGCTATTTTAATGGTTGTAGTGTAGAAGAAAAATACATCCACAATGAGAAAAGTTTATCCTATACACCTTCCGGTTTACAATTACGCTCCACTCAATCTGGTTTCTTTAAACAATCCCAATTTTGACTCTCCGCTCAAGCTTGCTTGAAAATCTTCTTCTGAAATTGAAATAGGGAAAATAGCTGCAGAGATGCAAGTGAGTTAAATGCATATACCCATGCACGACAGTTTATTGCTCAATCTTAACTGTTCAACATGCATTGTATTATCAGTATTATCCAGTGTTGGCAATCAGCAAAGCAGCGCTTTTTTGGAAACCTGTTTTTTTGCTATTTAAGCAGCTGTTTTGCTTATCAAAAATGGCTGCTGAATTGCTTTTTTGGCATTTTTGGTCGATCTGCCACATACCTGTATACACGAAAACAGCAAAAAAGCAAGCAGCAAACCAGCAATAAAGCAAAATAAGCAAAAAAGCCTAAAAAAAATCCCAAAAAAGCGCTTTTTTGCTAACACTGGTATTATCATGCCGGGAGAAAAACTATTCTCGAATTTTAAGATGATGTCAATAAGCTTCGAATTTATGAGATTGAATTACCTGAATTTATTTGCTTACAATAAACGCATGTTGCACGCTTTGAGGTGTTCCACTAACTCAGATTTATAAATTGTCTTCAAACTGAAACGGAAAAACTGTTTATAGTCTCTAAAACCGGGCTTCGGGTGCCGGCGTTTTGCGGGTATTGGCATTTGCCGGTATGGGAAAACTGCGGGTACGGACACTTGCGGGTAAGGACATTTGCGGGTATTGACACTTGCCGGGATGGACATTTGCGGGTATGGACACTTGCCTACAGACATTTGCAGGTATGGACACTTGCCGGTACGGTCATTTGCGGGTATTTGATTTGCGGGTAGAGCATTTTGCAGGTATGGGTAATTTGCGGGTATGGCAGCTACATATGTACATGTCTTGGCTCTCATACTGACGTTGACATGATTTAAAATACAGGATGCATTTAATGATGTGCTGGATGTATAAGTAAGCAAAGAATTTTAATAGAATTTGGATGCTTTACTAATGCTGTCATTGGTAAAGGGTTGACAAATCCATTTTAATACTAATTCAACTTTTTATAGTTAATAACTAATGCATGCAAACTATTGGTCTTTCTTACTGTCCCATTGACTTAATGGTACTTACGGATATTCAGTTTAAAACAATATACTGCTGCTCCGCATTAGTGGCGCCTACATCGTTTACATTTTTTGTCAGCTGCTTTATCGACTAGCCAAAAGGAAATGATGTAGGCGCGACTAATGCGGAGCAGCAGTATATTGTTTTAAACTGAATATCCGTAAGTACCATTAGGTCAATGGGACAGTACTCCAGAGTACAAATGTATTTCAAATGCATTTGCTCACCAAACAAAATAATAAACACAAAAATGTATGTAAAATACGAATTTGGAATTGTATTTTACCTATATCTGAATTTTGGTTTGACTTCATTTCCACATAAGGTGGATTCCTTTTTTTCAATTGATAGTTTGTATTTATTTGTCACAGTTTAATGACAGGATGCATTCAGTCAAGATTGAGATAACCATAGTAAAATACAGGGAAGCACAAAGCTTTATAGTAAAACCGAACACAATTAGGCTCTCTCTTAGAATAGATTTGGTCATAGAAGTATAAATATATAAATTCTGTAAGGGATGACATGTAATTTTAAAGAATGCATCCTGTCATTTAAATCATGTCAACGTCAGTATGAGACCAAGACATATACATATGTAGCTGCCAAACCCGCAAATTAAATACCCGCAAAAGACCATATCGGCAAGTGTCCATACCTGCAAATGTCTGTACCGGCAAATGTCCATACCCGCAAATGTCCATGCCGGCAAGTGTCAGTACCCGCAAATGTCCTTACCCGCAAATGTCCTTACCCGCAAGTGTCCATACCCGCAGTTTGTACCATACCGGCAAGTGCCCCTACCCGCAAAACGCCTAGACCCATCCTTTCAATGAAAACATTTAAAATGATTGTATGTGTTTAAGTTTTTGTGCTTGTACATATATTTTACAAAGCAAAAATTAATTGAGTTCACAGAAAAAAACAGAATGAACGGTGCAAGCAGTTGAAAACAAAAATTATAAAGGGTATATTGCACACATACTCACAATCAAATGTACCTCTCTTGCATTAGACTACACATGCACAGTTTTTTAGATAAATGGTTGAAAGAATTATGTGTATCAAGAATAGATATGAAGGTAGTAATTCTATTCTGACTTTCAAGCTGCTCCAAAACTCCAGTAGCTGCTCAGGCGCACAAAAAGTATCTACCTAGGCACTTACACGCCAGTGGCGGAACTATAGGGGGTGCAGCGTGCGACGCACCGGGGCCTCGGGGCCACGGGAGGTGTGGGGGCCTCGGGTCGGGGACAAAGAAAGTTTTTTTATTAAATTTTGAACTACCACTTCTATCTAATAATGTTTGAAATATTTTATCGAAAATTGGTGTAATTTTTGTATGTATGTAGACCTATTGCTCAGAGTCCTGTATGATTTTTTTCTCAAAACTTGTGCTTGTTTCTCGTAAGCAAGGCGACCACCTGAATATGAATCCTACGTGAGTACTACTGAATAAGTACTTGAGTACTCTTTTAAGTATATTCGGAACCAAAACCGCCGTAGTTATAATTACTGACACATTGTTTAGGCGAAATACTGTAGCTGAATGAGAAATCCGCGAGTTTTTTATGTAAATGCATTAAGTACGTATTAAACCAAAAGCAGTATTGTCACTAACTTTATACCAAAACTAAGCGAAGCAAAAGGTATGCTTTAAACTTTAAAAACTTGATTCTCATCCCGTGCTGTTGTCGTATGAAAAATGTTATGACATGGCCGAAACTTAATACTTAAATACTTTTGTTGTCAGTAAACAACTGCCACACTTTAAAAAACGTTAGCAAAACAATGAACATAATTCAATGCCATAAAACGTTTATCTGCACTCATTAATTTCCAATTTTACCTAACATGACATGTCTTATATGGCAAAGATTTCACTTTTGTAATGCTGATTATATATAAAAACGGAAAGTTACTGGTGCGTTTTGCAAAATAGACAATTTTAAAACAACAATCTCGGGTTGTTGCTGTTGCCTGCTCAATAAGCAACCCTAAAATATATACTAGATAAACCGATGGGGACAACTCTCCAAATACTTGAATGTATATTTGCATCATATAAAAGCTTCATGTCGTTAAAATTCGTTCATCTGGTATGAGAAATACAAGGGGCCTTCAAGGTATTTCTTGCACCGGGGCCTGCGGACCTATAGTTCCGCCACTGTTACACGCACTTCTTCCTTAGCTTTCAACGAGCAAACCACAGGCACAAGACATTCCAAGAAAGCCACGAGACATTCCAGGTTCAAATAATTATAGGGCTCGGGCACCTATGCAGTTTCAATTCAGTTTTGTCTCACCATCATTACCAACCAATGCAAGTGAACAAACATTTCGACAGTTCTAACTTATGTGTAAAATATTTCAAAGTAATATAAGTTTGACTGTGAAGCGCTAAACAAGCGTTGATACCGTCAAATAAAAGTTTTTAAAACTGACGTACAATCTTCTTAAACAACAAAAATCAATAGTACCGTACAGAGTAACGTTTAAAAACTCAGCAATCCTAATACAACAATCCTAGTAGGTAAGGCGTAGACACACACCTTGATTTTCCTTTCAGTGAATAATATTTAAATGCATGCAAATAGCATTCTTTACATACAATTATTATTTTATGATTTCAGGAGCAGTGGAAGTTCCTGAAGCCCAATGGCCAATCGGAGTGGTCGTGACGGCAACCATTTCAAATGCTTATTTTGCCAAAAACACGCATCAACACTTCCACACTGATGAAACATCTGCTAGTGCACACTAAAGAGAAGCCGTTTTTCTGTTCGATTTGTGAGTTTTTTTGAACAATTAAACGTGCAGCTTAAGTATAAGAAAACGTTTTTGCATGTTACTTTTACTTCATTAATGTTTTTAATCAACCAAGATAAACTAAGCATCCCATATTGCGTTGGAGAATGCGTATCAGTTACCGGCTCTCAAAGGATACTCGGCAATAACATTTCTAAGCAAGCTTGAAAGCTAATTAGCAATCAATATTTCTGAATTATTTAAGAAAAATGAATACAAGGTTTACTTGAATATATTTAAATTGGTTTAGATATAGCTTCATATTTATGTATTGTACTTTATATCTCTAAACTTCTGTTCGGAAATAATTGTAATAATTTAACTTAAATTTCGTTAAGTTGATTACCAATATATATGTATCAAGTTTTTAGGTATAAGTATAATGCTATCAGGATTTTATGTAAACTAATGTAATTAAGACTGTAGGCCATATTCTTATTTAATTTAATTATGTAACTTATAATGCCATTACTTAAAATGAAATAAATATTATTTGTATGGAATAATAATCTTTACTTAAATTTCCACTAATATTCGTCTTAACAAATGTACACGTACATGTTGAGAATGGATGCCCCACATGTAATTGAAATTGTAACTAAAACAAGAAGAATTTAAGTTCATTTATATGCAGCAATTTGTTTTATTTGTAGCATCTCATTTTCATTTTAAGTCAGCAAGAATGCTATGGAGTTACATGAGTGAATCTAGTGCGGGTAAAATAGTCAACATTAATCACTATTATAACCTATTTATGTTGAAACGTGAGTAACACATGGGAAGTAAACCTGTCGTAAACAATGGAATTAGACATAAAAAACAATATTTTCTTGACGTACATGCATACGCTAGCAACACTACCATGGGGCTACATATTTCTTACGATTTCTTATATTAAACGATGCATAAGGCCTGAAATTAACACAGCAATGCCCGGAACTTGTGGTAACTGCCATAAATGGGATTTCATGAGTACACCACATTTCTAGAATCTGTGCAAACACACGGTTCACGCAAAATGGGGTTTGAAAATTTAAGCATTGAATTGAAGTCACATTTACAGTGCTGACATTTATATATTTTATTTAGCATTAAAACAGATTTTACTCTGCTAAGCAGGTCACCTTAGTCACAAAACCTCTGGAGGTATTGTGTCTTGATTATTAGAAAATATAGCTGAATTAGTTAAGAACAAACATAATTTCTACGAAACTTTTCTTTCCTAACATTATTGCGTTATTTGTTTACCTGAGTGTAGGTTTAATTCTGAAAAGTACGATAAGTTTGTACTCCAATCAATGTTTTAAATAAATGCTACATTATCAGTTTAAATTTCAGATAACTTTATTTAAACGTCCGAAACTCCACATGTTGCATGGCAAGTCACAACACGGTGGTGACCTTACGTTATCAAGGTAGCCCTTTGAGAACTGGACTAGTGTTGACTGGGATCTTTTAATAAATCAAAAATGTCTAAGCGTCGTGTATCTGTTGGTAAATACTTGGACTTGAAAGTTAGTTAGCATTTAATATATCTGAACTAGTTAAAAATCTTAATTAGAAGGCTGATTGAATTTAAATTGGGATAGTTAAAATAGTTTTAACTTCTTTGTGTTTAATAAATCTGTAATTCACTGATGCTCTAGTAATTGTTTTAATTATTATTAACTTTCATTACGTACACGGATTTGAAATTACGATGCTAAAGCAGTGAAGTACGCTGGAGGGGTTTTTGTTGATTTTGCAGTCAGTATGTATGAATTGTATAAAAATAAATGTAGTGCCTACTCAATTTTATGTAAAGTAGTCTACTTAAGCTTATAATCCATATTCATAATGAAGTTATGTAAAACAAATTTGAATTTCATAACGTATATGTATACATATCAGCGATTTTGGGTCCCAGGGACGTTAATTAATGTCCTAAGCACTGACTGAAAGGTGCTATTTTTTGTTATAAATCTCCTTCATTTGTTCAACTCAAGAACCGAAAAGTCAAGGTAGGCTTGCCAAAAAAATTACGCGACTTCAAACACCTACAACATGTACTATTTCTATATTATCTTCATTTCCATTTGATTGACTCTTGTATATAGCAGCCTCAAAGGTAACTAAGCATGTTCGTTTTACGCAGCGAAATTGCATAATGGCTCCATATTGAAGCAAAGCCGGCCAAAGTGATTGCATACCAAGCCATTGCAATTTTTTGTCCTCTCACTCTTGTACCCTCAATTACTTGTACCTTCTGAAACTCTAACCTACTTCCTTGAGGAATGTCGCGTAGGCCCAATCATAGGCACCTTCTTTAAATCAAATAATATATTCATGTTTATTTAGAGCATTCTTCAGTTTGCAGACTGTATCTTTATTTTAGGTAGTACCTCTACTGTCTCTGTAGCTACAAAGATTCATAAACTACTCAAACCAAGTCTGAATGGTACATAAGTTTGTTCTTCTATTCATGTGCTGAGGATGGTGTATTTCGGTATTATGCATGTAACCTACATGAACATTTACCTCTCGGTCGCGCTTACTCCAATGTTCTAAAGGAAATTCTACATGTTCAGGCCCAGTCTGAAAATAATCTTGTAGCGTACATTCCTTTTCCACTTTTTCGCCCAACACAAACCACATAAAATTTAAGGGCACCAACAACACCATGTTTCAAACACTCATAAAGTTCATGTTCGTGTGTGGTTTCAACAGAGCGTGATTAGTGCAGTCTACACGTCAGTTTTCATCAATATTTCACCGTTACAAACCATGTTTTTAAAAATTCATAACGTTCCCTAACACAGTGGTCAAATAATTCGAAGTGTCATTGAAGTTTAGTTCGTAAACCTGCAACAAACGGTAGTGAAATAACCTGCCAGTTTTGACAGGCATGCGTAGACTTTTGACTAAAACTCACTATTTTTTTCAAAAAATAATCAACTGTGGTAAAGTAGCCAGAAAGTAAGAAACGTACAAATAATTTCCTCCCTTCACTGACTAATATTTGTCTACGCAGAAATCACATTCGTTACTGACTTATAACCTTTTATAATTTCAGAGAAGCACCTGAAACCATTCATTACCAGTTAATCGAGCCACAATTATAACTAATCAAGATATGACTTCCGACAACCCAGTTTACATGTATATTTTGCCTACAAAAATGTACCCAGTATTCGCGACTGATTAGACATCTTCTTCTACACGTTAAAGAGAAACCGTTTTTCTGTTCCATTTGTGGTATGGCGTTTGGACGAAAAGGCAACCTTAATGCTCACTTAAAAGTCCACACTACAGAAAAGCCATTTGATTGTGGGAAGTGTGGCAAGATGTTCAGGCGTAAACGGAATTTGAAAGATCATTTAAAGACACACGAAACAAGTGAAAAATCATTTAAATGTCTCTTTTGCTGTAAAGCATTTAGATCTCAGCAAGAACTTTTTAGGCACATAACAACACACACTAGGGAAAAACCATTTGAATGTAACTTATGTGAGAAAGATTTCGCAAGTGGAACGACTTTGGGAAGGCATATTAGAACCCACACCGGAGAAAAGCCTTATAAATGTAACATTTGTGCCAAAACATTTTGCATCAAATCCAATCTCGCTGTTCATATTATAATTCACACACAAGAAAAACCTTTTAAATGCACCGTTTGTGGCAAGGCATTTGGTCGAAACGGTGATTTGACAACTCACTTTAGAGCTCACACAGGAGAAAAGCCTTACAAATGCAATGTTTGCGGTCGAACTTTCAGTAAAACGACGAATCTCAACACTCATTTAAAAATTCACGCATAAGCTATGTCTTCCAACGCAATGTTTGCCAACAAGTATTTCGTGGGAACTCGCACTTGACACTTCTTCTGAGAAATCACACACAGGGGAAAATCTTTTCAAGTGTAATGTTTTCGAAAAGGCCTTTCTTTTGGCTAGATTTTGTCGGATCATTTCAAAACTCACAAGGAAATCGGAGAGTAGACTTTCGAGTTTATTGTTTATGTTGAGTCGTTGAATGTTGAATGTCCGTAGTAATTTATTTTTGGTACATTGTGTTTTCGAATTGTTGAACCTGTATGTTAGTTACTTGATAGTTATTTGTATTTGAAATGGGCGCCAGAAACACTCAAGGGTTTATAATTTGCAGTTGAATTGTTTTAATTTCATAGTTAAAATGCTACTAACACAACATCATAATTTTATTACCATTTTGTTTAAGTTATATTTTATGAACTAGCACTGTAATTAGTTAAGATTAGTATAAGCTTCATTTGATTTTTGAAATAAAGTTACAAAATGTTTTGCTAATTTAGTTAATTGTATTCGAATATTTGGACATGCAGCTAATAATAAAACCAAACTTTTTACATGTACATTTACTACTCCATAACAGTTTTACTTCATCAGTGTTTTTAATTAATCAATAGCGACCAAGTATTGTATATTTTGTTAAAAATAAGTTGTAGATACGTGCTTTTGAATCAATACTCTGAAATAACACTTCTGCAATAGAAAGACAATTAGCGCTTAACATTTCTGATATAATTTATAACTGAAAATATTAGATTTAGTTGAATTAATTTAAATTGCACTAGTTAAAGCTTCCACTTACCCCTTCTTCTACTTTATCTTCGTAAACTGCTCATGCGCTTGTAAATGTTTTAATTTAAGTAAAGTTTATGTAATATAATGTTTGAAACGGGCCAATTGGAAGATTAATTAGGGTTTTGTGTTGTTTGATAAAAGTAGTGCCATTTTATGCAAACTGCTATAGTTGAGGCCTTTGTCCTTACTCTTGACCTTTCACCAATTCCGTTTTGAACATATGTTTATGTACTTGAAATCGCAACCAAAAACTGAGAAATTCAATTCATTTGTATGCAGCAATCCTTTTACATAGTTGCATCTCATTTTCATTTCAAGTTAGAAAAAACGCAATGCAACTGGGAAAGTTAATTTTTGTTTGTGTTGTAAAAACTAACCATTAATAACCATCATAACGTATTTCTATTTAAACGCTAGTAACACATACAAAAATACCTTCCGTAAACAACGGAATTAAGTCAATTTGTTTAATACCTACAATTGTTCATCTTGAACAAAAATGCTTAAATTAAAGGGATGTGACATGTCCTACTCCTTTGGGTTACCGACAACACCATTTATTTCGCGGATTGAACATATTTCATCACCGTCTTCAATACTTTGGCTTCTTTCCAGTCCTTCACAATTTTTTAGATATCAAGCTGTAGAAATTCAGGATATCTCAAAAACGATAAAAAATAATCATTGACATAATCTGTATTATCCATATTTACTTTTATCGTAATTGTAAAATGAAAAAAAACGTAGAATTGTTGTATAAGAAGATCAGCAACTTTTCCATCTCTACTTGCAAATATTGAGATGTATTTCGAGATTCCTAGTAAAGTTCTGAAAGTACATCCTTGTGAATACCCCTGGCTTGACGTACAGTCTGGCAAAACGCATTAAAATCTGGTGTTTTCAGGTAATTCAGCAGTACCATTTTTCGCATTTTATTAAGGTTATGGTTCCGACGCCTGATGCTTAGTAAACGTCTAAGCTTCTCCCAAAATCTGAAGAATGAAACAAACGTCCAAATTGTTGAACTAACTTCTAAGGATCGATCAAAGGGACACACAAATAAACTATGAACAATTGGAATTTTGACTGTATTATTTCATGAATAATGTTGGTTACCTTCTTTAACAAAAACTGAAGTAGTGCTTCCTCAAGGTTAATGTGCATGCATATTATAGAGATCCTGTTACTGATTTTATCAAATAATATGCTTGTCTCTGGTTAGGTGCTAATTATGGTTCTGAACAAACTGAGTACAGAATTTAAAAAATTATGAAATGGAACCAAGGGTTGTATAACTTACAATTTACTCAAGTTTATAGTTTTCTGACAAAAAATATGAGAGACTTCTAACACTAAGTTTTAGACTAAATCTGTTAGTCTATTATTTATCTAGCTGGAGTGCAAAAACACAATAAAAAATTTAGCATTTACCTTTTTCATATTCTCTACCCTTCACTCAGCTCATTTAGTTGAGCAACATCTTTTGCTTCCGCTTTAGCTTGAACAATAATCTAAAACCCGTGCATCTGATACTGTAAGATTACATACAAAAAATATGTATCAATAATCTTCTTACAGCAAAGTTTTAATAATATATATATTGACAAAGGGCCAAAAGCAGCAGCACTTATATTTCATAAAGAAGTTGCCACTACTTGGTAGGTACTCACGAATCAGATTTTGTTAAGTCAGTCCCCAGGAAATTTATGTTTTAGTGTATCTCGAGAAATATATGCATAAATGTGTATCTGGGATCATCCTAGTAACACAAACTACCCCTATAACAACTGCAATTGCCAATGAATACATAGCTCGATTTTGTCCCAACAAAAATGCTTAATGACAAGTCAAATGCGTCTGATAGCATGCTGTTTTCAGTTATATTAGAACAAAGAAGCTCAGTGTATCTAGCTTTTACAACAATTACGTTTCGGACCTCAATTCAAATTTCAATATATGAAAACTGCAGTCCAGGTATTTGTTTGGTAGTGATTGCAGCCAATTTGGAATCAAGAATCAGTATCATGTCTTGTTTTGAATGGATAATAACATGGAAATTTTGGAATGGCTTTAGGATATGTTAAGGTAATCGCAGTCCACCTTTGTTAAGACTGGATTCTGCTGGCTATGATAAACTAATGTCTTTTCAAGCGCCTGTGTGTGTACCGTAGATTTGCGTATATGGTGGCCAAGCTGTAACGTACACTATTTTAGAAGATGTCGTGTTTTCCCTATGCACTACCGCAAGCAAAACGGAATTTGACAGTTCACTTCAGAACTCACACTGGAGAAAACCCTTATAAATGTAATATTTGTTACAAAGCTGTGAGGAGCAAGTCGCATCTCAACTTTCATTTAAAAATTCACACCGGAGAGACACCTTTCAAATGTATTGTGTGCCAAGGTATTTCAGCAAAAAGGTGATTTGACAAGTCACTTCAAAATTCACACTGGAGAGAAACCTTTCAAATGCAATGTTTGCGAAAACGCATTTGGTGCCAGTTATAGCTTAAAATGTCATCTAAAAACTCACAGATAATTGGGGAAGTTGCAACTGGAGTTTATTTGTAAGCTGAAACAGTCCTAACTTTGTATGTTAACATAACCAGACATGTTATGGACATGGAATATTAAGTGTTTGCAGTAAAACTGCTATTGGCACATTGTTTTGTCAACAATTGAAAAAATTGAGTTAAAAATTGTTATTGATTCGTATTTAAAATGTGTACTCAATAAACACTCAGGTATACAGTTGAATTAATTAAGAATGTATATAATATCTACTCAATATTTTGTATACTAACATAATTACGTTATTTTTTAATCTAATGTCTAAGTTTAATTTTAAATACTACTCATGTAATTACTTAAAGTTAGTTTGAGCTAAATTTGAAATAAATGCTACGCAATTTCTTTTAAAAATTATTTTTGTTCGAACATTTGGACATGCAGCTAAAAAACCCAAATGGTAGCATACATATTTGAATCCTCTAAAACGTTCGAATTCACTCTGTTAAAACTTAGTTTATCAACGTACCGTTTTTAAAACTTGACTCGTGCTCACTGAATTGTGAGGCTTTGAAAATTGAAAGATTTTCAATGTTCCTTTATGCGAATTTTTTCCTTTGTCCGTTCTCATAATAGTCAGTCTGAAACTTCAGGACTCCAGAAAGAAAATTCAAATCGTGATATGGGATAATATGATAAGTAAAATGAAAGTTATTGGGAATATGCAAAATATGCTGTGAATTTTTTCTCCCGTGTGTTAATTTAATTTATCAAAAGGCTTTATTTCATGATAGCATTAATTCCTTTTAATATTAATAATGAATACAGTATTGCAACAGAATTCAGGACATCGGGAAAATTATTATGAAAGTTCATAGTTAGTTTTTGGTCAACACTTTGGACTTCGTAGTTTTTTTGACTTGCCGCTGTAGAATTATGAGTTAAAAATTCGTTCATTTCAATTTCTGTACCTTGTTCAGAAGTATGCAGAAACAACTGGCAATTTAATTTTAACTTTCCCTTTGTGACTTTCTATTTTATCAAGAAGCCTCCATGCTTCAGCCACATCTGCTTTATTGGAGCATAGTTTTTTTTACTCATTTGGGGACTTTCTCCACTCATTGGAAGGCTTTCCGTTAGGATCTTGCTCCTGTTCAGTTCATTCAGAAACAAAACTGTCCATGTGGATAAGAGGCCAAGCTGCTTATTGATATCCTCGACCATATACCTTTTAACCAGAAGAACAATCATGAACATTTTCAAATATTATTCACTGTTTGCTTGTCAAGAAAACACTTACACGGGCTTTTTTGCTATCACGTTTGAACATGCTTTTCGTAAATTATTTATAGCTGTTCTTCGCGGCAGCATCCTAACCAACTCCCAAGGGTCTCCTTCTCCCTTTTATGTCCAATTTGTATGAGCAACTCGCGAAATTCAACGTAATGGATGCTAGCATCCTTCACAATTCGTTTCAAGTCCATTGCAGAGGTATCAAAATTTAGTACCAAAACTTTCGTAAAATAAGAAAAAATTGGCTAACTAAAATTCATTCTAGCGTATTATCAATACTTCGTATTGCGGAAGTCAATGCGGTTGATATTTACTTGCCGTTTTCATTCTTAAGAGCCTGAACTAATTCATGTAATCGCAAGTTAACAAAACGAATAGCATATAAATGAATAGCTCACATGAGATTGACAGTCTAACTAACACGATTGAATTTACATCCGCCACTTCAGATTTACAAGTAAAAAACCACAGTGAGGTTGATTAGGACGCTTACTGTGCAAAACTTTTCCCGTTAACTTGCGTTTTTACTATAATTTTATAGACACTTTTGCAGTTTAGTAAGGGAATATGCAATGGCTGAATATTGGAATAAATATGCAAAAGTAAACATGCAGCAATACTGAATTTCAGTCTAAATATAACATAAATTAACTTCGTTGTAAATTTATGACAAAGTTTATAACTTTCAGGTTATACGAAGGAAAACATTATTTTAGAGTTACAAAGACAGATATATTATTGTAAATTTATTAAAAATTGAAGAATTTAGAAAACGAAAGTACGAAGCATAATGAAAATGAGTGATAATATGAAAATAATTTAAAATAGCATTAATAATATATTTCATATAAATGTTACGTTTTTATAATTAGTCATGCCTGAAATGTTTCAAAACTTGGTACTACGATGGACACCGGTCCCAAGATTCCTCCAACACCAGTTCATTGGCGGATTGGATGCATTAGACCCATTTGCTGTTTTTTTGGCTTCGTTCAAGTTCAAGTCCTTCTGAACTTGTGTCAACATGTCAAATGGCAGGTCCCCAGATAGTCCCACATTTTTACATTTTTTGATCCCAACCATGTGGTTCAGGCGAATACTCAGGTCTGCCATAAAAATCTACCTAAGCAATTAAACGAGCCAACAGTTAATGAAAGTTTGTCACCTTAATAACACAAAAATTATCTTAGCCACAGGTAACAAATGGAGATTTCGTTCATGTGTCGTAGTTATTCCAAAAAAACGCTTACTTTTTCTGACAGAAATTGCTATTTTGACCCCTTCATTGGCCCCAGTACTCTCCGGCGCTTCTCCTTTATGTTCCCGATCAAGATCCTCGTCTCGCTGTTGATGTCAGTCTGAACTGAACAAATGATTACCTAGACTTGAATGAAAAGGAAATGTCATAAATGTTAACGTTTACAATATTGTCCTTATTTCTTAAGTATGTGATCTCATTTTTAGCTGAAATGTATACAAACTTGCATGTGCAACGCAAAAACTCAGATTTACTTTAAATATCTACATGTTTTTTTATTAAACTTCACTCGATCTCATTTCGTTGACCAAGCCCATTTTTTGCTGTCCGCTCCAATCTGCGTCGGATTTTGCAAAGGGTACCATGAGAAAATGGTTGTATTAAACTAAATCCTTCATATTATGCATGTCTGTGTCAAATCTGATGTTATTCCAAAATGCAAAATATAATCATCATAATTATGCAGCTAGAAACTCATTAGTGAGTGTTAATAAACCTGTCACTAAGCTCACATACATTTGTATTTATATTTCATGAAGGGTGACGTTTAAAGCGGCCTAGGTCAACTGAATTGCTTTCAACTCCATCACGCACTTTTTGAGTCGTGGAAGGAAATTGACAATTTGAGCCATGTAATTTGCTTTGAGTTGCTCCATCTCAGTTTCATAAATCCCTTTCAGACTGAAATTAAAACAAATATGACCATCGAAGCAACACAAATAAATAAATATTAAACTGTAACTAAGCTTTTTCTTGATATATTTATCATTTACATCTTGTTCACTTCCAATTGTTCACGAAACTGAGCAAAGTCGCTTTCTGACACCAATGGTTCACCTTCATCATCCACGTTCCCTTTCGATTGAGGTTCGATTGCATTTGGAGTAATTATACCAAGCATCATTTGAGTACATATATCTAGAAAAAACACGACTACGTACGATACGTCTACCAAGAAAATAAAGAGAACTTTGGCCACGTTCAGAAAACTGATGCTTTTCTCATCTCTCATTCATTCGTACTTATAACTCAAGCATTGGATAGGCAAGTCAAGCACAACAAAAGTCATCACACGTCTCCAACCTTTGCATACTCATAAAAATCCATCAATTTCGCAGTGGTTGACTCTCGTGTGCGAGTGAAGCATCTCCACAAAACAATTTTAACATATGTAGTCCTAACAAAGCCATTGCATACAAAAGCTTTGTGATCAATTTCCCCCTTTCAGATCCTATATCCAGATCGGCAAAATAGACATGAGCGGAAAGCTAAGCAGGGGTTTGATCAGCAAAATGAGATCGAGTGAAGTAAGACGGAAGAAAAGGGAGATGTGTTTTAACACTGTGTTTGATATATTCATTATTTGTGATCCATCCGTCTTGATAAAACAGTTGTACTTTAGAGACTTTTAATATTATTAGGGTACAGTAATAAATCGCTAGTGCTAATATCCCCATGTGATAAAAGAGCCCGTTTTGAAATAACTGGTTTGAACTTTGGCACTTTGGAGTAAAGGTAAACTTCGCATATTCGCCACCAGTTATTAATGCAGCTGCTTTAAGGTCTACTTTGTGAGTTTTTTTCACCTACTTTTGTGTTTTTGCTACTTAGACAATAAAAATTGATTTGGAATGTTCAAACATAATATTGTAAAGTAATCAAGATCAATTTCAGTTTTAACTTGATATTTCAATTCAATGCTTGTCAGTGGCATTGCAAAAGCTATTTTTGTGTATCAAGCCCATTCAATCATCCAAATGTTTAAGCTCTGTGAATTACAGACTGTGATAGGCAGTAAATGTTGAATAGGTGAGTTTTTAAACTATCTTGACTTACTGCATGTAAGAGCTCGTGGTTTAAAAAATGAACTTGTGTTGATGGTGTAATAAACCCGACAATTCGAGATGTAGCGATGTACCTTTAGCGGATGTAATTTGGCTTAAAAAACGTGTCATAAGTCAAATCCTCAATGGACTAGCTTTCGAATGATATATCAACACCCTAAGTGTGTCGTTTAAAGTACATGACCTCTTGACCTCTGTTCGAAAGTTCCGATTTCAATTTGCAATGAATAAAATACAATCAGCATTGCAGTAGCTTTCTAATGGTATATCATAAGCTATGGTGACCTTTGACCCTGTTCCAAACCTCTGATTTGAATTTGCAATGCATATTCATCATCAGTGTCGCATTATAGGACTACTCTACCCATTTTCCGTAGAACAAAAGTAGTATGAGTTTGTACTTTTATTTGTGAAGGTGGAGCTATGCTCTGCATATTTGATTAGTGAATATCTGGATGAGTGGTGGTCGAGCACGAGGAAGCTCATCACACACTTTTGTTTCTCATGCGTTCCTTCCAGGGCGACAGTATCAAGGCAAGGAGAAGAGAACGTGGGAACCACTCGGCTCTGGACACCAAAGTGTGCACAAGGCATATTATTTTGGTGCTCATGGTTTGAGCCGGTCCGCTTATCGGCGTTACAGAGATTTGGTCACTCATTAAATAGGATTTTTAGTTAGTGAGTGAATTGAGTGAAATTGGGTGAAATTGGTGGTCACAAGTAAGTAATCATCATTTTCTAAACTGAATTTGAGCCCCGGGTGTCAACGATTTGGCATCCTAGCCGGGATAAAACGTAGTTACTTGGTGATTACAAGTCAGTAATCATCATTTTAGAAACTTGGGTTGCTATTATGCAACATTTGGCATCCCTGCCGGGATAAAGTGCAGTGATTTTAGTGAGTGAGTAAACTTTGGAACTGGTGGTGATTACACAGTGAGTGATCATCAATTTGTGAACTTGAGAACTAGATATGAGTGACGAGGGAAGTGAAGATCCCACATCCCAAAAGCATAAAAGTGAAGAGAAAGAAGGAAAAGAGTTTCCTTCTGTAAGTGCTGAGGTGATTAAAAAAGAGCCCAGCAAGTTATCAGTGCCTGAAAAAGTCAAGCAGTTCAGCGCACCACCCAGTCCAGATCCAGTAGCAACTGGAAAGAAGAAAAAAGACATGGAAGGTCTCAAAAACCTTTTCGAACTGAAGCTAGGTTCTGTAGCTTCAGAAATGAACACTCTCAAGCAGTCGTTGGCAGAGACGCCCCCCGATGTTGAGAAAATTGCTGGCGATTTGTACTTTTTAAAAGCGCAAGTCGAAGAAGCCACCCAACTACAGCGAAAGTTGGTGGAACAACTTATCAAGGAAAACAGATTGCCAGAGTGCAACGACTTTGAGGAAACCTTGCCGGGATTTAGCAGAAGTTTCATTATTATCTCTCTCT
>LJIJ01003232.1:0-20402 GCA_001718145.1 Orchesella cincta | reverse complement strand
GCTTGGCCAACAACAATATTCTCCAAAGTTGAAAAATTCATCGGTGAGGATCCAAGTTGAGAACCGTGTTGAGGAGGGTTCTGAACGGTTCGACGATTTTTTAATCGGGCAATTTCTACTAAAAGTAAATTTTCGATAAAAAGGCCATTTCAAATCAAATATATCAAAAACATTGCATTTGAAAACGAACTTACCACTTGAAACTGGAATAGAAACGGGTAGGGATGGAACAGTTTTTAACTTGGTTACTTTTTGGCGACTATCAATATCGCTGTCATCTGTTTTCTGAGTGTAACAAATGTTTCTTGACGCAATACGTCGCTTGCGCTTTGGCGTTTCGTCAACTTCAGAATTGAGATCCGATGTCATTTCGGCTCTGTGTAAGTTTTCTCTGGCAGCCTTGTAAGTATCTATAAGAGAAAATAGTTGGTAAAATTATGTATCAATTAATTAAATTATGTATTATGTAATAAATAATGTAGCAAGTTAAATAAATGGAATCGTACCATATACGTGTATCTTTCTTGCTGGGTATCGCTTCCAATTTGCTTCGGGGGACCTTTTCTTCTCAACGTATTTTGATACATTTTTAACTGGGGGCCAAGCACATTCCTCTTCTTCAGGAAAAAACCACGATTCAGGTATAATCTCACATGTTTCTCCACCCTCGTCTTTGATTTCCATGATGAAGTACATTTTATAGTCTATCGCCAGAGTCACAGGAGTGTATAATTGGTTGACAGATTAGCTTATCAGTTTCCGTATACACTTGGCACTTACACTTTAGATCTGAAACTGTTAATCGAACTATCTGTTCGGAATGTACTTTATCAAAGTAGTAAATGTCTAAAATTGTCGAATTACACGGCTCTAAAAACACTGGATATTTTTTACTGTAGACACTTCCTAGCAAAAATACCTCGTTCGACTTCGCACATAAACATATATTTCGAACTAAAAACAAGTCCCCTGATTTTGTAAAGAAATACGAGTCTGCTTTTTTCCCTTTACCTATGTAAGCTCTCACTTGAAAGTCATTTAAGTCTAGCAATATATACTGCTTTCCATTAAACAAATCAATAACTGGACCACATTCATGAGGTTGGCTCAGGTTCCAATTACGTTTTATATCACTTTTAAGTTTGCAAACGTTTGATCCAGACTCTAGTATACGATGAACAATTTGCTGAAGAGGTTTATTAGGTGTTCTGACATATTTTTTAATTTGTTGTAATTTGTTTTCAAACTTGAAAGCACTAAAAGTTTCCAGTACTCCTAATTTTTGCGAATCAGTTGCCAAATGTATCAGCCCGTGAACGTTGTAGGAAACTAATTCTGAGCCATAGAGAGTTTGAAATCCTTCAACAAAATATTTCAGTAAGGAATGCATACGTATAAAGTTGACAATGTAGCTGTTCACTGCACAAAATACGAATTGCTACAGATAAAATTAAAAACAGTTTGTAACTGTCATCAGATATAATATCTTTTAATACGTGTACTCCTGAATAATAATAACTGTCTCAATTCAGTTGCCTTCCACCTATCAAGTTCACTTACACTTCTTGGTTTTCTAGCAAATTCACTGGCCGTCTCACCTGATAATGAAATGAGCTTCTCTGAAAGTGCGTTAATCTGCTGCCCACTTATTTTGTGTTCCCCCGGTTTTCCTTTCATCCAGATGTTTAGAAGTTTTCGCATGACACCAAGGCAAATCAGATGCATGTAGTCCATTGGAAAGCATTCTACCATATCCAGATCAAGTATGTTTTCTAAAACTGTGTCGGCTAAGTGATGCTCGATATCCCGCCGATGACGAAATGACTCATTGTCCCGTCTCGTTGCATCCAGATTAGTAAATGCCATTCTATTTGAAATGTGTGTTCCTTCAACGTTACACTTGTCACATCCAAAATATCCAGTATGTCCTTTTATACACTTGATGTACGCTTTGGCAGGCGCGTCACACACAATACTATGTATAAATAAATTAATATTATTTTTGGATAAGCTTGCTTTTAGTTCATTAAACTCATTTACAAAGGGGGCTAGGAAGTCATTAACACTTGTGGGTTTCTTTCGTCCACAAAACGCACCAATCACAAATGGTTCGGTATTAATACCAACAAACTGTCCTAGTACTGGCCACAGGTCTTTTCCAGAACTTTTAAACAGTGGTAAACCATCAACATTTATTTGTAGTGGTAAGGATTTGATGTTGGAGTTGATGCAAGGTTGAATTAGCTCGGTTAATCCGAAATGAACATATTCTCCTGGGTGTAGGTTCACAATTTCTGGTACCTTTTGAATTGCCAATACTGTTCTGCTGTCTGAAGGAAAATCTTTAAAACATTCGTGTGTTTTTAATAGTTTTAAAAGCGAGGAAAACTGCTTATGATTAACAGCTGATGACACTGCCCACTGCCTCAATTGTGAAATCAAACTGAGGTCTTCGGATTTACAGTCTTCCACGTTCTTGAGTTCAATGGAGGATTCAACTTGTGGATATCTAGTTTCCTCAAATGACCAGTTAACTTCGTTAATTTCAATTGCGTCACTAATGTTCCCATTGTTACTTGCTTCCTGCTTCTTTGGAATGGGGTCCTTGGGTTGAATGTTACGTTGTAAGAACGAAGTGGCATCTTGTTTTGCCAGCTGTTGAATTCTTCTTCGTCCTATTACGATTTTCCTCATTTTGATTGAAACAAAAAGGACTAACCAATATCTTAAGCAATAGAACGCCCTGATTATGAAAATTTATGATGACGATATTCCTAATCGTTTATGACTGCCAGAAATACATTTCAAAACATTGATGCACATTAATGTTGTACGCATCATTTGCAACCTCCAAAAGCTGACCTACGAGGGATATGAATTGGAATACATAATTATGCTCAGGATATAGCCATACAATAGTTATAACTATATCCTGTTATGCTTAATATTTACATCCTTGTATATCCGTACTTTAGATGTCCATAGGATGTGTAAGTTCGGATCATCCGTACACATCCAATGGGGTACATTGAAATGTACATACTGAGGGATGTTTCTTTGCTTCATGGGGAGTTCATTAAATTTCTAAACTATAATTAACATTGTAATCGCAAACATAGTGATTACGCATACAGTATATTGAACATACTATTTTTATTTAATGCAACAACATTTGACTTTAAAGTTCAATTAATTATGCTTGCTGCGTCACCTCGTTACACAAGCATAAGGTCTTTTCCGATGCATTCTCTGACGTAAATATAGGAGTAGGCTGCACACAAGTAAGCATTAAAATATTAAAAGAACAATTTCACGTCAATTTGAAGACTTCAATTTTTGGCATAACATCTAAGCTAACAAAGGTTGGATCTGAATTTACATAGAAGTCAAATATAAGAATTATTGCTTCCAAAGAGCAATTTAAAAAATAAATATTAAAACGCTGCGAAAAATGATCAATTTATCATTATTAAAAAATGCCAAGTGAGGATAAAGTAGGAATTTTCAAGTGTAACACTACTCTTTCTTTTGCTAAGTGCCAAAATACGTGGTTAAAATGCAGGAAAGTTTTTTTGTACGCATTTTATAATTTCTGCTATTTATTTAAGAGGAAAGCCTGAAATGCTCAGCCTGATGGTTGGTCAAGATATCATGAACCGGATGAATCAGTAATAACTACTTTATTTTATTAACTTAAAACAAAAGTTCTCTTGAAGAAAATTATTGAAAATATTTGCAAACGTACGAAAAATTGTTTTAATTTGCTGCTGATTGCAAACTCAACAATAAATAAGGTCAACAACACGCCTAAAACCTGCAGAATCAATTTAAATTTCAGTTATTTTAGAAACAATTCAAATCAATTTTCTCATTATTAATTTAAAAAATAAGCTCACAGTTCCAATCATAGCGTAAGAGATGGTTACCACACCACATGGAGCAATAGAGACTGCGTTACTCGCCACCGAATCAAGGAGAAACATGGCTTCATTCACTTCAAATTAAGTTTACGTCTATTGTCAAACATCCAGGATTTGAAGTCATTCATCTACATATAATAAAATAATATTGCAATCGCCGTGAATTAAAATTCCAATGAGTTTTGATGATGAATTTTATAGCTCACCTGACGACAGACTTCTGCAGAAAAATAGAAAATGGAAAAGTTTATGACATAAAAAGAGCTGAGACGGTCATTAGAAATGGACTGGATTGGTGCTTTCTTAAAATTGTCGCACAGGTGTATTGCATCGGTTACGCATGATTCCCCAATATAAAATAAGATTGTTGGTCCCATAATGTTGTTGATGCTTGATGATAGCTTTTTCAAAACTTCATAGCAACTTATTAGACTCGATGTAGTTGCGAATTCCATTTGAGAAATTTCAAACTTCCAGATATCATGTTTCCCATTTATTTTAATTTTCGTTTCTCATTCTTTGATTGATGTAAAGATAAAGGACCATCATCTAACCTACTCTTTATAACCATGGAAACAAATTTTCTTACTGGAACTTGAAGCGTCAAAACAAACACTAATACAGCAAAATCGGAAAAGCAAGCCATAAAAAATTTGGTAAGAAAAACTGGTACGATTAATACCAACAAAATAAAATCTTGGGGCAAAGTAAAACTTTCGTTGGTCGGGTTAGTAAATTGTAAGTTTGGCTGCATAGAAAATATTGATTTTGCTTCCATTTTCAAAATAAAGTACCAAGAATCAAATGAATTGATTGTGAAGTCTAAAGGCATAATACCAGATCCGACTGCTGTATTTGGGGCGACTAAACGGACAACTGACATGATTGAAAATATTGTAAATATAGAGTAACTCAAAAATTGGGATTCTATTCGTGACTTTTTGAGTGTCATATAAGCGAGGTTTGGATCATCAACGAGTAAATTCATAATATCCAGCATGATTTTCTTTTTGTCCCAAAATGCCATGATTAAAACAATTTGTACACAAGGGAGAAACAACTTCAAAAAGTAGGAAAATCGTATTAGGATTGTCAAATGAAGCAAATACAAATGCTTTCTGAGCTTTGACAACGTAAAGAAACATGATTATGATATGGTTAATGGCACAGCCCAACTATGAAATGGAATAAATGGAAGATATTTATTTTCTTTAAATTTATATATGGAAATATGCATGTATCTTTTTAACCGTAGACTTCTTACTTGTTGTGGGAGCCATTCAGTTGTTCGAAATTTATTCGCTGAACTCTCTCTTGTAAATCTGAACGGTGTCAGAAGAATGAAATATGAGAAATTGAAATAAGCGAGTAAAAACGTCTCGGCCATGTTCACTTACAATATTTTGATATCTGTTATATCTTGGAAATGTATTAGTGAGTAATGAGTAATGTTTAACAAATAACGCTGGATTGCGACTAAAAATATGGAGGTTGAAAACACTTTGTTATGAATAACAAACAAAAAAACAACTGCTCTTGCTAAATAAATAAACACTTATGCTGACCGGTTGATTGTATTTTATGAAATAATTTATGAAAATGAAGAAATAAGTACTCAAACTAAAGGTATACATGGAATAATTATTTTGAATTAATGAGGATTATTTAGTTCATATATTTGTATGTGCATAAAATTTTCAATTTTGGTCATCAAGTGTACTTAATAGAACTCGCTTTTGTTTTCTGAATCATAATAACGAATATAGTTTGTAAACATTGTAACTACCAAACATTATCATTAAATCAAATGGATAAATAAGTTTTTAATATCTTTAAAGCTAACTACGTAAACGGTATATTGATAGAACCATAACATTTTACTAAAAAGTAACAACTAACTTTAAAATTCATCTAACCATGTTTGTTGCGTCATTTCGTTACATACGCATCATGTTTTCCCGAAATATATACTCCTTAAAGTAAAATAGGAGTAACCCTGCAAAAAAACATTTAAACAGCAATTTCACGCCAATTGAAAGGCATACATTTATGGTATAATTATCTAAGCTACAAAGGCTGGGTTTGAATTCTGAACAAACTACTTCATGACAAATGAAATGACAATTTAAAAAATAACAGTATAACGCTGCGAAAAAGGATAACTTCGTAATTATTTAAAAACGCTAAGTGATGATGAAGTAATAAGTTGTAGTGTAACACTACTTATAATCCTCGGCTAACTACGAAACATACATGACTAAAATGTCGGAAAGTTTTTTGTACACATTTTTTAATTTCTCTTATTTCATACTTTTCACTCCATACAGATTTCGGAAAGTGAAATGCAATTTCCAAGCAGTGGAATGGGTTCCACAGAGGGTATTAGTTTAAATTATAAATGTAACAAGTCTTCTTAAACTTACGAATTCTAACTTACAGGTTCTCTGCTTTATCAACCATGGAATCATTTTGTTTCTCGACGTAGTTAGAGTGGAAAAGATATTTCTGAATGCTTCAGCTACAACCAAACGTCAGTTTTCAACTTATTTCAGGCATTATTTTCCTTCCTTTTTAAAGTAGCCATGGTTACATCCTTCTGGAGCAGCAAGAAAAAAGTGGAACGGGTTCTAAACTCATTTAGTTTTGACCCATACATAAAACATACAAAATCGTTGATATCATCAACAAAAATTCTTTATAGCTTTTATACCTTCTACACATTTATGCCAGTACTTCGTGTACTAACAAACCCAAACACTATAATTTTACCAAACAGTTTACCTGCAAATTCGATTACAGCTTGGTATTTTTCTTTAAAAGCAGAAGCATCTTTTATTTTTTCTCTTTCTCCCACATCCGAAGCTACTCACGAATTCAACTTGGCCCACGACTTGATTATATTGATTTTGCTTGCTGTCGTAATCTTCTCAAAATTTCTGTTTGGCATTTTTACCCGTGTTGCAGTTTTGATGTTTGTCCTCACGCTTTTAACCCCAGTAAATCAATTTGTAAAATTGCTCTCACTCAAGTCAAATATGGAGAGTTTATACGAGCAAAATCATACGATTGAGGCAACAATAAGAAAAATAGAGGCGTTAAGTTGCCCTTCAAAAACAGCAAACATAATCGATTGCTATGAAGCGCTCGCAATACTTTCTGGGAGGATAAACAATATTATCGGGCCAACAATTCTCTTTTTCATCTTTGAGTCAGTTTTCACGGACGCAATACATTTTCGGGATAACTTTGAGCTATTTAATTTAAACCCTATTCTTGGTGTATCGTGGGTGCTATTTTATTGCACAAACTTTTCAATTATCATATTTTCTGCTGAAATTTGTCGTCGGGTAAGTACTATACTCTTAAAGAATAAAACCGTTGTTATTAATATATATATAAACTTTTATTTTTAATAGATGGAGCATTTTAAGGTTTGGTTATTCGAAAACAGACGCACATTGAAATTGGACGCGAGTGAATCCGTTTTTCTTGAAAATTCGGTAAACAGTAACGCAGTGGCTATTTCCGGTTGTGGAATTTTAACCATATCTTACTCGTTGATTGGAACTGTAAGTCAATGTAATTTAAAGTTGTAACAGAAAGTACATACACGGGAAATTTGCAAATATTAAGAAATTAGTATTTATTATCTCATTTCTGCAGATTCTAGGCTTACTTTTGACACTGTTCATTGTGAGCTTACAATAAACTAACAACTAGAAAGGATGCATTAAACTTACAAAAATCAAGATAATTATCATAAAACAAGTGAAATGTAATAATATCTACTTCCCAAGCTTCAGTTCCAGCAACAATCTAGAATATTAGCTTAAGTTTGGTCTGAAATTTTGATGTCAAACTGTAGCTGCTGGAACTTTTCTTTGAAGCTTGGGAAGGTAGATATTATTACATTTCACTTGTTTTATGATAATTATCTTGATTTTTGTAAGTTTAATGCATCCTTTCTAGTTGTTAGTTTATTGTAAGCTCACAATGAACAGTGTCAAAAGTAAGCCTAGAATCTGCAGAAATATGATAATAATACTATACAATCTATATTAACAGCATTTCCCGTATATGTACTTTCTGTTACAACTTTAAATTACACTGACTTACAGTACCAATCAAGGAGTAAGATATGGTTAAAATTCCACAACCAGAAATAGCCACTGCGTTACTGTTCACCGAATTTTCAAGAAAAACTGACTCACTCACGTCCAATTTCAATGTGCGTCTGTTTTCGAATAACCAAACCTTAAAATGCTCCATTATTAAATAAAAGTTTATATATATATTAATAACAATTTTTATTCTTTAAGAGTATAGTACTTACCCGACGACAAATTTCAGCAGAAAATATGATAATTGAAAAGTTTGTGCAATAAAATAACACCCACGATACACCAAGAAAGGGTTTAAATAAATAGCTCAAAGTTATCCCGAAAATGTATTGCGTCCGTGAAAACTGACTCAAAGATGAAAAGAGAATTGTTGGCCGATAATATTGTTTATCCTCCAGAAAGTATTGCGAGCGCTTCATAGCAATCGATTATGTTTGCTGTTTTTGAGGGCAAACTTAAAGCCTCTATTTTTCTTATTGTTGCCTCATCGTATGATTTTGCTCGTATAAACTCTCCATATTTGACTTGAGTGAGAGCAATTTTACAATTGATTTACTGGGTTAATAGCGTGAGGACAAACATCAAACTGCAACACGGGTAAAAATGCCAAACAGAAATTTTGAGAAGATTACAAAAGCAAGCAAAATCAATATAATCAAGTCGTGGGCCAAGTCGAATTCATAAGTAGCTTTGGATGTAGGAGAAAGTGAAAAAATATAAGATGCTTCTGCTTTTAAAGAAAAATACCAAGCTGTAATCGAATTTGCAGGTAAACTGTTTGGTAAAATTATAGTGTTTGGATTTGTTAGTACACGAAGTACTGGCATAAATGTATAGAAGGTATAAAAGCTCCAAAGAAATTTTGTTGATGATATCAACGATTTCGTATTTTTAAAGTATGGGTCACAGATTAATGAGTTTAGAATCCGTTCCACTTTTTTCTTGCTGCTCCAGAAGGATATAACCAAGACTACTTTAAAAAGGAAGGAAAATAAAGCCTGAAATAGGTTGAAAACTGACGTTTGATTGTTAGCTGAAGCCATCAGAAATATCTTCTCCACTCTAACTACGTCGAGAAACAGAATAATTCCATGGTTGATGAGGCAGAGAATCTGTAAATTAGAATTCGTAAGGTTTAAGAATAATGTGTTAGTACATTTACATTTTAAACTAATACCCTCTGTGGAACCCATTCCACAGCTTGGAAATTACATTTCACTTTCCGAAATCTGTATGGAGTGAAAAGAATGAAATAAGAGAAATTAAAAAATGTGTACAAAAACCTTTCCGACATTTTAGTCTTGTATGTTTCGTAGGTAGTTAGTCGAGGACTATAGGTAGTGTTACACTACAAACTTAATACTTCATCATCACTTAGCGTTTTTTAATAATTACGAAGTTATCCTTTTTCGCAGCGTTATAGTATTAATTTTTTAAATTGTCATTTGGAAGTAGTTTGTTCAGAATTCAAACCCAGCCTTTGTTAGCTTAGATAATTATACCATAAACATATGCCTTTCAATTGGCGTGAAATTGCTGTTTAAATATTTGAATGTTTTTTCCAGTGTTACTACTATTTTACTTTAAGGAGTGTATATGTCGGGAAAACATGATGCGTATGTAACGAAATGACGCAACAAACATGATTAGATGAATTTTGAAGTTAGTTGTTGTTACTTTTTAGTAAAATGTTATGGTTCTATCAATATCAATATACCGTTTACGTAGTTGGCTTTAAAGATATTGAAAACTTATTTATCCATTTGATTTAATGACGTTTGGTATTCACAATGTTTACAAACTATATTCGTTATTATGATTCAGAAACTAAAGCGAATTCCTATTAAGTACTCACTTGATGACCAAAATTGAAATTCTATCCACATCTAAAATATATTAAACTAAATAATCCTCATTAATTCAAAATAATGAATGCATGTATATCTTTAGTTTTTAAGTACGTATTTCTTTATTTCCACAAATTATTTCATAAAATACAATCAACCGGTCAGCATAAGTGTTTATTTATTTAGCAAGAGTGGTTTGTTTTTGTTTGTTTTAGTCATAACAAAGTATTTTCAACCTCCATATTTTTAGTCGCAATCCAGCGTTATTTGGTTAAACATTATACTCGGTTACATTACTCACTAATACATTTCCAAGATCAGTTGCAGCTAGGGCAGCAGAATTCTGCTGCCCTATACATGGACAAAATACAAGGCAGCAGAATATTGCTGCCCGGCAGCAGAATTCTGCTGCCTTCCAAATCGTCACTCGTCTGTTAACACAGGCAGGATAGCGAAGTTTCAAAAACGGTTGAAGAAGGTGATATTAAGTTTTCAAGGCAATTCGGGTACGCTCTTTCAACTGGATGAAAGTTTTTTCCTAACCTCCATCAACCGCATGAAAACGGTAGGGTAGCAGAATTCTGCTGCGTGTCCTATCCTGTCCATGTATAGGGCAGCAGAATCCTGCTGCCGAGCAGCAATATTCTGCTGCCCCAAACGGCAGCAGTATCTGCCTGCCTAGCTGCAACTGAAGATATAACAGATATCAAAATATTGTAAGTGAACATGGCCGAGACGTTCTTACTCGCTTATTTCAACTTCACATATTTCATTCTTCTGACACCGTTCAGATTCACAAGAAAGAGTTCAGCGCACAAATTTCGAACAACTGAATGGCTTCCACAACAGGTAAGAATTCTACCGTTTATTAGATACGTACATATTTCTAAAAATTTCAAAGAAAATTACCATCTTCAATTCATTCCATTTCATAGTTGGGCTGTTCCATTAATCATATCATCATCATGTTTCTTTACGTTGTCAAAGCTCAAAAAGCATTTGTATTTGCTTCATTTGACAATCCTAATTCAGTTTTTCTACTTTTTGAAGTTGTATTCTCTCTTGTGTACAAATTATTTTTGATCTTAGCGTTTTGGGAGAAAAAGAAAACTATGCTATATATTATGAATTTGCTAGTTGCTGATCCAAGCCTTGCTAACATGACACTCAAAAAATCACGGATAGAGTCTCAATTTTTGAGTTACTCTATATTTACAATATTTGCAATCATGTCAGTTGTCCGCTTAGTTTCACCAAATACTGCAGTCGGAACTGGTATTATGCCTTCAGATTTCACAATCAATTCATTTGATTCTTGGTACTTTATTTTGAAAATGGAAGCAAGATCAATATTTTCTATGCAGCCAAACTTACCATTTATTAACCAAACCAACGAAAGTTTCACTCTGCCCCAAGATTTAATTTTCTTGGTATTAATCGTACCAGTTTTTCTTACCAAATTTTTCATGGCTTGCTTTTCCGACTTTGCTGTTTTAATGTTTGTTTTGACGCTTCAAGTTCCTGTAAAAAAGTTTGTTTCCATGGTGATAAAGAGTAGGTTAGATGAAGGTCATTTATCTTTACATCAATCAAAGAATGAGAACACGAAAATTAAAATAAATGGGAAACATGATATCTGGAAGTTTGAAATTTCTCAAATGGAATTTGCAACTACATCGAGTCTAATAGGTTGCTATGAAGTTTTGAAAAAGCTATCATCAAGCATCAACAACATTATGGGGCCAACAATCTTATTTTATATTGGGGAATCGTGCGTAACTGATGCAATACACCTGTGCGACAATTTTAAGAAAGCACCATCCAATCCATTTCTAATGACCGTCTCAGCTCTTTTTTATGCCATAAACTTTTCCATTTTCTATTTTTCCGCAGAAGTCTGTCGTCAGGTAAGCTATACAAAATTATTATAAAGCTCATTGGGACTTTACTTTACGGCGTTTGTAATATTATGCATAGATGAAGGACTTCAAATCCTGGATGTTTGACAACAGACGTAAACTTGATTTGGAAGGGAATGAAGCCATGTTTCTCCTACATTCTGTGGCGAGTAACGCAGTTTCTATTTCCCCATGTGGAATAGTAACCATCTCCTACTCTATGATTGGAACTGTGAGCTTAATTTTAAAAAAATTAATAAGATAATTAATTTGAATTGTGTTAACGAATGTGAAATTTAAATTGACCCTGCAGGTTTTTAGGCGTCTATGCCTTAATTATTGTGAGTTTGCAATCAGCAGCAAATTAAAACTATTCTGTGCATTTGCCAATGTTTGCGATTGTTTATTCAGGAATTCTTTTACATTTTGTGTTTATTAAAATCAAGTAGCTGTTATTATTGCTGATTCATCTAGTTCAAGATATCTTGACCATATGTATTCATCCATTGAATGTTTGCATCCATAATTTCAAAAGCTTGATTGAGGTGTGTTGGAATTCGTAAGTTTGCTCTGATACATCTTCACAAACGTGTCAACCTTGATTGTCAAACATTGTCATTATGTTTATACAATTTGTTCATTTCATATATAAATACTAGTGTTAGTAATTTCTTCTTCATACCTCATTTATTTGCTCAGGAGTGCTTAAATACTCCGACAAATATCTCACAAGCTGAGGAATCCTGCTGCTGTATCCTCCTCCAATTTTATCCACAACTTCGTCAAAATGTTTAGTAAGGAAGGAAGTATTATGGCTCGTCCAAATGGAAGTGGAGTATCAATCAAGTAATTGAGCAAATACCATGCATCCCGTTCAGCAAATCCCTTTGATGAATTTGGTTGCAGCGTTTTCTGCAGCAAATGCTCTAAAACGTCTTTTCTTGCGCGAAAGCTTAGGAGCTCAAGGTGCCCAAATAGGTCTCACCATTTAGCCTCATCTCATGATATTTTCCGTACATAAATTCAAAAGCTTCCATTCCTCCAAATGCCACAATCGCGCATTCCAAAATGGGACGTAAAGTTTTTGGGAAGACTGAAGCAAGAGGATTAACACCATTTGAATTAGTGGCCCATTCCCTATATAGTTTTTGGGAGTAAGTTTGGCAATAGGGGGGCGGTGGGGGAGGTTTTAAAAAGTCTTTTGTTTCGGCGCTCCCGACGACAGGAACCGAATAGCAATTTTTCACGAAGTAACGCTTCTTCAAATTTCGACGTATCATCTATCTGTTCTAATTGGTAGTCAACTTTTGGTAGAAGAAAGTCCTGAAAATAGACAAATCCCTTTTATCAAATAAAACTGTTAAAATTTAGTTTGACCAAAAACCAATGAGTTCTTCTTAGATTGTGTGCGCTGATGGAAAAAACTTTTTCTTCCTGGTAACCGTTTGTATAGAAATGGTCCCAATTTCCCGATTTTTGTGTAGTCCCCCAAAATTTCCCGGTAACGTGGTTACCGCGGAATTTCCACCGGCGATTGTGTGTTAGGCGAAATCACTCATTCCCGATACATTTTACCAGTGTGTCAACATGCCTTATTATAAGGCCCTTATGTTTTGCATATAGTACGGAAGATCTTTCGGATACAGCCTTCCTAAAAACCGAAATTAATTACTATCAATGAAAAACATTTTTCATACACCCGGTTCTGCTTGGAATAATCGTTGGAAAGGTTTATGTCTGGAATTGGATTTATAAAATCCTAACTACTTTACCCGGTTAAAGATGCAATAATCAGATAATATTTTATAGAAGCTCATATAAAGCCATACTTTGACTACGTATATAACATCCCGATTATTAATGGTATCTGATTTTCCTGTTATGGAAAGCCACAATTGTCGTCCCGACTTATAAATGTCAGATACTAAGCTAGCTAAATATTACGTGAGACGTTCTTGATTTTTTAAAGATATGGACTTTTTCACAAACTGTGATGTCTGATAAAATCTATCCACGGTCAGAAATATTTTGGCTAACCTATCCACCAATAATTAAATCTCCCTTTGCCAAATAGGCTGTCGATAGATTATAGACACGCTCCAAATATTCAACTTATCTACAAATTCCCATACTAATGGTTCATTCCCCATAAAACCGTTAACTACAAAACTAAAATGCGTAAGTATTTTATGGGACCAAACCAGTAGCGGTTCTGGTTTTTGGTAAAATTATATACATTAATTATCTGATTTTTTCAGGAGCTACGTACGATAGCATCAAATTCAAAAGCGAAGGAATTTTTTTGTTTGCGTCTAAGTATTATCTTGTGTTCTGTAATAAGTAGGCATGCTAGTAGATTATATCGACTTGTTTTTGCCATTACAAAAATTATGAAAGCTACCAACCAAATGACTTCAGCAAAGTGAGCCATTTCTGTCCTGTTTCGACAGTGAGAAAGTGCCTCAAAATGCTCTTAGCAAATAATTTTCTCCCACAGTTTATTTTAGCTCTTAAAATCGCAAACGTATTTGGATCCACATCTTTTAAGTATAGCCAACTTCAAGAAGAACTTAGAGTAGACGCTAGGGCTCGAAAGTACTATCGGATTCTTTTCTCAGTTTGCTCATTCTACGTGGCTGTAGTTATCATTCAAATGTTAACGAACAAAGATAAGCTGTCCGTGGGAATGTCCGCAATAAGCTTGTTTTTTCTCGGATGTTTTATTAATTTTTGGAACACAAATTTGGGACTACTGAAAAAGGAACAAGACTTAGCGTGTCTAACAAACCGAATAATTGGCTTTGAAAAGGCGAATGAAAAAGAATTCACCAAACTAAATCATTTAAATGATGACGGTTTGTTAAAATTTATCGTTTTTTTCGGTACGACATCACCTGCAGCAGCTTCAGTTTTGTTTATTGGGCAATTATGGCTGCAGCCTTGCTATCCTGGAAACTTTGCTTACTTTTTGTATCCCGAATGCGGAAAATTCAAAGTTACCGCGTATGATTCTGTAAACGGGTTGCTGAAAATTTGCTTGATTTCTTTTTCCACTTCACTGGCGGTAATGTTCATGTTCTCGACAATTGTGTTCGTCGTAATTCAGTTCCAACTAGTTTACAGCTTTTGCTTTAGAAATTATGTTAAGTATTGTGAAGTTATGCTAAAACGCAAGAAAATCACCATCAATCGCCGTAAAAAGTTGCTATCAACTTACAAGCAAATTCATCTGCTGATTCAACAACACAATGACATACACAAAAACCATTTAGCGTTTGTGATAATGGCTCAAAGCATATTTATTGTTACACTGGCCCTCTTTTTGCTCATTGGATTGCATTCTCAACTAACGGTTCCCCACATGCTACTATTTTTTGTTGGTGGTAGCGACTGTCTCATTGTTCTCATCATCGTTTATAACATGCAAGGACATGTTTACACAACTTCTCGAGAAACACTGCAACTGGCAAAAGAAAATATGGACATTCAACGGGATCCTTGGGCACGACGAAGCACTAGATCGTGGATGATTCTAAATATTAGGTTGGGGGATGTAAATTTTGTTGACCAACTTACTAGCTTAATGCTAATCGAATTTTGTCTCGGACATGTAGTGAACTTACTAATGATGAATTAAATGCAGATTTTTCTCGCCTTCGTGTAAGAGCACATAATGATTAACATTAAACCGCACAGATTATCTCTTGTTGAAATAGCAAATAAATTAAACTTTGTAAACATAAATCCGACCATGTGGTTGACCATGTGATTGTGTTGTGTTGTGGTGACCATGTGGTTGAGTCATTGTGAAATACGAAGTATTTGGTTTAGTGTCGTTTAATCATTTTTACAAACTTCAGAATTTTTACAAGCACGTTTCAAAAATAAACAGAAATAAATTAAATCCAGGTTGGAATATTTAAAGTTAAATTAAATGGAATTAGTCGAAATTTTAAGTGCTAATTTACACAAATATAAATTAGTTACAACGTAGTTAGTAAGAGTAAATACAGTAAAATAATATTTAATTAAAATATTTTTAATTATGAAATGCTTAAATAAAACATTTGTAAAAACCATTAAAATTTTAAAGCAGTAGATGATTTGGTTTTTGTCATGTGTATTATTGAATAAATGTGTGTTCGTTCATGGAAAAATTCTGGAAACTTTTCTTACCCTGTTGAAATTGGTAAACGTTTTTCATTTTTACTTGGTGATGGTTTAAAAATGAGTGGGAAGAATTTACACTTTATACTGCTCACTCACTGTATTTACACATGTAAGCATCGTTTTGTCAAAGTTGCTAAATAACAACACGTCACATTTAAAAACATGTGAGCTCTATTTTAGAAAAGGTATAACACCCCAACCGTTTGTAAGCCTTGAGTAAAGCAATTAAGGTCTGCTATGTGTCAACAGTTAGATTGGTTAAACTTGCTATACGGATGTAAAAATAAATTATATTTACTATATGTAAATCTATCCACATGTTTAAGTTTTGCATAAATTAAAATAGACTTTTTCACAAATATCAGACAGATAATACCGAAAGGTACTTCAAATTGCCCCCGTCCAGTGCATAGTGGAAATTTCTACCCTGGAAGAAATGGAAAATTCCACCAAACTGAGGGTGGACATAAAGGACAGATTGGACGAAGGTGGACAAAAGTGGACATAAGGGGATTTACATGCTATTTGGCTAACAAAATACAATATAAACTTTAGCTACGTATTTTATACGTTTCTAGAGCCATTTTTACAGTATTTTGCGACCCAGCAATTGGCATTTCGTGACTCCATTAAGTACGTTACATTAGATACAATTTAACGCTCTCCTGCAGTGAACTTTGATGCAGGGAATTATTAATATGAGCCAATTTGTTAATTTTATTTAAGTTAAATATTAACCATATTATGTCTGATAAATCCATTTTCATGTTAATTCTTAAGTTCCTACGCATTTTGTCATCGTCTGGATTAGTTAACTATTGTAAACTTCTTATCTCAGGTTTTACATGGGATGTATATCGATGGCTGGCGACGAATTGGCTTTATCTCTCAAAAGGTGTTACATGAAACGGCTTTATCTCTCAAAAGGTGTTGTTTGAAACGGCTTTACCTTTTTTGGTTCCATAAGAAACGGCTTTAAGTCAATTTCGGGGCAAAGTGAGATTTTAATGCAGTAAGATTAAGCATAAAATTCTCTACAATTTGGTTCTAAAAACTTTGTTTATCCTACTAAATAACACACATACCGACACTCCACTGCTACATGATGAAATGGACTCGGACTTTCGTTCTTGTCAATATTATGGAATACGGATTTTGGAGATAAAGCCGTTTCTTATGGAACCAAAAACAAGATAAAGCCGTTTCATGTAACACCTTTTGAGAGATAAAGCCGTCGTCGCCAGCCATCGATATCGCAGACTCAAATTTGGCTCCTCTGTCACATGACACTGTCTATTTCGTCCATTTTGACCACTTTCTTCCGTTTTGGCCATTTCGTACTGTCCACCCAAAAGAGGTGGAAAATGGACAAAGGGGGCACACTAGGTACTATATACCTTAGATTCAAAATAGGCGAGGGTCTTTAGGTCTACTATTGATCAGTCTGGAATTTTTGTTATGCGAATGTCGAGTTTTTTTGTGCTCTTCAAACATTTAGGAAGGGAGTTTGTTATACACTATCATGTAAATGTCATTTGGAGCAAATTCGTGGCTGTGCAATGAGTTTTGCAATAAGTAAAATATTATTTTTAAATACTCTTTCTTTGACGGCTTTCTTCTTCATTGACGAAGAACTAAACCAATTTTACGCTTTACAGAAACTGAAATTTATTCAGTGGTGAAGCACATACGGACTGTAATCCGACAAACTCTAATTGTGACTGCAGAAGATATTGGGAGTAAGTTAATTTAAACAGTTTTATAATTGCACCAAACTTTAACAATAAATTTATTTTGTAGGTTTAACTTGAACTAAAATATACGAAAATTTTCAATCACTAAAATGACGCCAATTAATGTATACAGAATTAAAATTTCGTAGAAAATTAGTACGACATTTGATTTGAGTGTTATTGAATGCTCATTTGTCACGACAGAGCAGGTGCTGCCAAGCCGTTCCAAGCTGCGTGCAGTCAACTTTTTCCAAAAGTAATAAATTCCCGACTGCTCCAAGTTGCGCATTCTGTTTTTTATATAGGAATCACCACTACCCTCAACATACCACATCGACAGCTTTTCTAAATACGGACGTTTTTCAGTGTAAACCTTAGTATTGCAAGCATTTCAAAAGTCATTCGGTAGGCTTGTAATTTCATGTTCCCTACCGATGTACGCCGTTTTATCGCATCTGTTTAGTAAGTGACAAATGTTTGACGCATCAATTTTAGTTGGACCAGGAACGGCGTGAAACCTTAAACGAGCGTTAAACTTATCCTGCGTTAAATTAAATTTGAATAGTTGCAAAAATTTCAGGTCATTCCAAATGCTTTGACTTTCTGATGCAAAGAGCAATTCTACAAGGTCAGTAAACCCCATGCTGAAATATAAAACTTGGTTGATTTCCCAACCAAACTCTGTACAAAATGAGAATAACTATAACTTTCTACTGATGTTGCTGCCTCAAAGAGGTTTAGAAAACAAATGAAAATTAGCAAGATGGTTAAATTTGATGGTTAATTAACATAGAGCTATGTTAATTAAGCTTCAAAGTGTTGCATAATATGTGGTTACATATTCAATAAATCTGAAGAAACCAATATTGTTTAAAGTCACAGAGGGGAACTCATTTGAAATAATTTATTTCAGAACCACTCGCTCAATTCGGTCAGAAAAATTGGTAAATTGTCATCTTTTTATTAATTCTTGCAAAACATTTTCCTCGAAAAATGAAAAGCAGCTGTATGTACACCATCTAATTTGGCTTATGTGTCAATTTATTAATTTATTCCATCCTCCGTTTGCAAATAAACTTATCTCGACCAAGTAAATTGTAACTAACCGTGTTCTGTAATTTTATAAGAAACTTGCTTAATTCGATTTACTAATCTAATACATAAATATCAAAACTTGATATATTTCGTGCCAAATAAAGTAAGCTGTTCAGACCTTGCCAAGTAAATAAAATTTAGCTCACCATATAAACAACAAAATACCCTGTTTCTTTGTTTTGTGAGAAAAAAACTATTTACAGGGCAAATTCCACCGTGGTTGGACACGACATAGGTTGTGCCCGATTTAAGATGTGTTGAAAAGGAATTTTTGATAAAGTCACAATGGCGTTTGTTGTCTTTAGTAATTCTTTGAACATTTGAGATAACAGTTTACTGTAGTTACCTAATACTCCCACATTTTTTAAACACCTACTCAAAATCAGACGGAATATATTTATTTTTGTATGGTCCTCAGTAATCATTATGGGTTGGTACACAACTCCAAAACAGTAAATTAGTTACTATATTTTACGTTCAAATTATTTTGGATAGACGATTTGATTAAATACTGCTACTTTAAATATCCAAAACGGAAAATTAATTAAATTTTGAAAGATACATTACGATTTTCTCGCTGACTGAACTACCTACGTGGTATCCATTTAAATTTCTGTTTAAACCATAGACTTTCTGAGCCAACCGGAAGTGTTTAGTTAGCCTCTGTAAGATAATACGTCAACCATGACTTCAATAAGAACTCTGCAAGTCTTCAAGTTTCAATTGCATATTGCAAATTTTTTCTACATTGTTCCTTTTAACCGAGCCAATGTCCACGGCAAAGCTGTTTTTACAAAGAATTGTGTAGGATATTTATTTTGGTCACTAACCACCTTTCTATTCTTAATTTTAGCACTATCAAAATTTTACAGCCTGATATCCCACCCGAAACATTCCTTTCGTCTTATTTCTCTCTACGCAATCCTCCTTTGTTCTTACCTTACTGCTCTTTGGATTATGGTTCATTGTTTGCTATTTGCTGAGGAGACAGTTATCATGCTCAATCAGCTTTGCACTAAATTGTCTTACGGATCAATTGGATTGCACGGACACATGTCGACCAATTTTAACCGAAAAATTCGACGACATCAAAAGTTAACTGAATATGCTCTAGTTTAGCTAGCAGTATCATGCGTTTTAATACCAACTGGGTTACCATTAGTTGCACTGTTGCTACCCAATGAACAGGATTTTTTTCTCACGGACAATTTGCTGGGGTTGCGGAAAATTTAAGTTTTTCCGAAAGTGTATGCACTTGCCCTTACTGTACATATACTATTCGTTTCTCTGTCGTATTTATTGGTGGATTCACTTGTTTTACGTTAGCCAGTCTCGTTGGTGCTTGCATGTTGATTTCTCCCACAGAACTGAGCATTCACCTTTTCAAATTACAGTATTTGCAGAAACAAGCAACAACACTTTCAGCTAACATGACTCTCATCCGGATTTACAAACAACTGCAATTTCTTGCAACCATGATTAAACAAGAGCCAATCAATCAGTAATGAATCCTATTGTTCATGTGATGGGAAGTGGGTTCATTATCACACTCCTTTACGTCCTAGTACAGCATCATGATAACCTCCCGAAGTTATTTGCGCAATGGTTGTGGAGCTAT